>NJDD01003731.1:39755-66658 GCA_002245505.1 Calephelis nemesis | reverse complement strand
TGGTACCGATCCGAATGAGTCGCTGCGAAACTCTACCGTCTAGTCAGATGTCACGGTGTTAGAGACGGTAAGCCTATGCTCGCCTTTTACGAGCTGCCTAGCAAGGAAGGCAGATGGTCCATTCTACAAAGGACCCGGACCAACACGGGGGAAACCTACCTATTATCTTGTCACATATAAGTTTGTAAAGTAAATGCTACTTATACCTCAAATGTTAACTTGGATATTTGAGTAAATAACTCTTAATTAAAATTAGTCCATTCTTAGTGAAAAACAGAGAAACTAAATCAAAATTTTAAAAATTATAACAACATTTTTTAAACTACTAATTTAAAATAAAGGCAAGAGAAATATTCTTTTAAGTACTGAGCCCTTTGGTGTCTGGGGTATTAATTTCAAATCTGATTTATGAGCTACAAGGGTATTCACTTAAAATTGGAATATCATAGTTGGAATAATGTCTATTTTGTGACCGAAACTTTAAATACGTATTTCTTTATTCTTTTTATTATATTGTATTATCTAATAAATCTTAAAATGAATCTTTAGACTACGAAAAAATTTGATTGTATTACCTACAGACTGTATGTGTGTGTGTAATATATTGTTATATGGGTATAAATATTCTTTATTTAGACGAATTTTCCGCTTTTGTAGATAACGATAATTAATAAGATTACTTGAAGAAATTGAATTGAATTTGAAAGAAAAACCTACAAATTAGCCTATAGCTATAAATGGCAAAGATTTATTTGCAGCTAAGAAAAAGTACAGAAGTATTTAAATAAAAATAAAATTCCAAGATTATGTGAAGACTGACTGCTTCATGCAAACTTCTGGAAACTTGTGCATACGTTGCTAAAGAAAATTTTAAAGCATCTTGCTCATATTGTTATTTCAGTCACTACAAGGTGCTTTAAAATGTTTCAAATAGCTAGCTTTTGTCGAACAGCTTCTGAAATATAATATGCATGAAACTATAAAGCCCTATTTACATGGTGAAAATTTTTTGGAGGAAAACTAAAAATTTTAAGTTTAAAGTATGATACATCTAAAGCATACATATCAAGATATTATGAAAATTGTCTTAAATACACGAGTAAACTACATTGGTTTTTAGTAGTTGAAAGCATAAACCAAACTTGTTCGTAGTGTATGCTATCTTTTTCTAATGACACAAAAAGGAAAGATACGGAAGATTTTAATATGTCAGATTAGTTCAGACGTGTCAACTCGTGACGATTTTAATCAATGTTTTCTGAGATACAGATTTAAAGTCTGTAGAAATCTTTATGTGTAAATTAATATGTCAACACTAAATGTGTTTTGTCTCTTTCTATTACTATCGTTGAAAGAAGATAGTTACTATAACATAAAATTTGTTTAGTGGGTGCTCAACAAAATTACCACCTATATTTAACTTTTAATCTTTTATTATTTTTAATCTTTTTTCTAAAAGTATTCTGGTTTAACAACGTTAAACAAGCACTTTTCCGCAATTTCACATCTTTGTTTGCAGTTATAGTCATAAACTGAACTAAAAATAAATGAATTGAAATTTATTTATTAGCGGAATATGTGTGTTAAAAAGTTATTACAAAGTTATTTAGTGATACCAACAAATTTTATCACATTGTGGTTTTCAAATATTTAATTAATATTTATAGATATGAAATATTTGTAAATATTTTAATATTTAAATCACAGCTCTCATTTATATTTATTAAAAGCTTTGTCATTTTAATTAACAAAACAAATTTAAAGATAGAATAATTTTAACCCTATAATCGCAATAGGCTTGCCACCTATCACATTGTGGGACTTATGCCCGATTTCACCAAGAGCCACTATATTTAGCGGACCTTTTAACGTGTTTTAGGGGACGGTTTTGTATTGAAACAGTCCCGTAAGTAACGTTAAAAGGTCCCCTAAATATAGGGGCTCTTGGTGAAATCGGGCATTAGTACCTTTGGCTAGTCGTAGGTGCCTTGTTTGTGCCTCTGCCTACCTCTTTTTCTTCTTTTTATTCGAGTAATAGATTAAACGTCTGTAGAAGTGGTTTGTGCAGACTAATCTGATAGCAGTAAAAGTGTTTTGTCTCAGAAAGTTCGTTTCGTTGAAAGATTTTAGCGATAACTTAAGGGTCCATGTATGCTAAAATACGTCAGCAGTATAATGTTTTTTTCATATAAAGCAATCATGAATCTTGGTGATAAAAATACACAAGATTAACATTTATATGCTTTATAAGACTAGTGTTTCGAAAACACGATTAATTTCACTTTGCTCGATAGAAAAAAATCAAAAAGTTAACCCTTTTTCGAAAGCAAAACCCAACTGTCTACTTCAATTATGAAAATATCGACATCAGATTTAACATGAACATAGATAAGTACTATACCTAAAAGATAAGTGTTTCAGTTCTTATACTTTTTTTCAAATTACTTTTTTAGTGTCAAAAATAGTGATTTGTCGCTTAAGACGTTTACTTTAGAGCGCAATATTTCATAGTAATCATGGAACGGGGGAGTGCGGCGATTGGCTCTTCTGGCTGAATAAGTATGGGGCCTTAAGTACGATTTGTACATTCAAGAACAAGTCGTTTTGTTCCAGACGATCGGTAAGATGTCTCCCTACACTTGCTTGTGAAAGGACTTAAATTTAGTTCAGTGAGTGCGCAACATTGTCGTAATCCGATTCATACTATCTGAAAATATATATCTGCCTGTATGCTAATGTTTTATTAATTAAAGTTTTAAAATTTAATAAGTATAAAACAAATTAGTGAATTAATTTCAAGCTGGATGCCATTACTTGTCGATTTATATTTAAAGTTTGGTTGAAAAATATTTCCAGTATATTCCAAAATCCTCCATGGAATTTCTCTTACTGCTAAAGAGCGTTTACAAATATTTGAAACTATAGGATTAGACGATACAAATACTACACGACAAGCCCAACCCGTGTTAGTGGCAATTAACACGCAGAGGCATTTATGATGGAGCCTATTTCGTGGTCTGGTGACCCATTTATGTAACTGACGGTATTTAAATGTAAACTTTACACATTGGTCTCTTAAGTAATACACAGAGACAGGGAAGGGGCCATTTTTGAAAAAAAAGTATCTTCACGCCCATATACCCGAAGGGGTGGGAAAGAACAGGCTACCCACGCCTAGCCGAAGATTCTAAGTCCCACAAAGTGATAGGTGGCAAGCCTATCGCCAACCAGGCACGTATCCTATCCCGAGCAACATTTGCCCGACGCGGGATTTGAACCTGGGACCTAATGCAGTCAAGTCCAACAACTGAACCGCTAGACCACAGAAGCGATTTTTGAATGGTCACAATATAATAAATACCAAATTTAGAAACTTGCAGAAGAGTTTGTGTAAAATGTAGTATTAAAAACTTCTCTTTAAATAAGTATCCCATGTTGGTACAGTTCTGCTTAGTAGAATATATCAAATGTAACGAAATTTTGTATGTATTTGTCGAACATAATGGTTAATACAAAACTTGGTTGGTAATATTGTTTGTAAAATATATTCGATTCAAATTTTATGTAGAATTTTGGGATAAGTACTTTTATTTTGCCATTTCTTGTCGCGGTCATCTGGAAGTGAATGTCAAATGACTTCCAACAAGGTTAATGTGCTCAGTGGATTCAGCTACCATCGCCTACTACTTTATAAGGCGCAAGCATAGCCTCATATGGAGTACTGTTCTCACCTCTGGGTTATGACTCTCCAATATCAGCTTTTTCCTTTTGACCGCATCCAGCGTAAGGCTGTTAGAATTAACAGCGAACATATTATTTCCAATCGGCTCGATCCTTAGGCTTTACTCAGAGACGTTGGTTCCCTTAGCGTTTATTCGCATCTATCACGAGAAGTGCTCTGATGAGCTATTCTACCTCGTTGGTCGAGTGGCTAGCGTACATGCCTAACTACATCGATCAACCGCGAGGCTCGGGTTCGATGCCCGACGGTGGCAGCCATTTGTGTGATGGGTATTAGTATCGTTGACTAACACCCATAACACAAGCATACAATTTGCTTGCTTTGGGGTTAGATTTAATTTGTGTGACTTGTCCTGGAATATTATTATTATTATCAGGCGTTCATCTACTGTGATTTTCCGTACATTTTTTTAACATTATAGAATATATAACTGGTGGCGGAATTTCCTAAACGTTACGATTTGGGCTCCTTCAAAAAACGAGCTTTTTCTAAAGCTTTGTAATTGTGGGAGCCCTGATGTTAGAGCTGTTAAGGGGCGGCGAAGGTCACTTTTCATAAAGTAACTGCTTGCTAATTTGCCATGTCTTCCATAGAAAGGAGTATTGCTACACATCACTATGCCACCAGTGAACTTGTTGATATAACCTATGCTTATCTTTTACGAGCTTTTTGATAGAGAGGCAGTCTATTCTTCTCAGTGACCTCTGACCAACACGGGGAGAAGAAAGAAAGAAAGAAAGAAAGAAAGAAAGAAAAATATTTATTTGCGGAATATGAGTGTTACAAAGATGTTACAAAATTATTTAAGCGTTTCAACATATTCTACCAACTTGTGGTGTGCAAATATTTAATAGGTTTTAATCAAATTACTAATTTTAATTATTTAATTACAATCTACAACACACTCTATTTTGTATTTATTATAAGATTATTTATTAATACAACAATTTTTAGAATGTAAATTAATTTATCCCTGTCTACCGTAAACTACCACCGTTTCCAAACCTAGCCAGACAGGAGAAGAAACGGCGAAACAAACTCCTGCGTACCCGACATTCTGCAATTATTAATCATATTAGAAATACTAAATTATTTATTCTTATCTGCAAGAAAATCTTTGACACTGTAATAATTTTTCTCTAAAAGTAAGTTGAATACCTTTTTTCGAAATCTGCTTAATGGAAGTGATTTAAGATTATCAGGAATTTTGTTGTATATACGAATTGACATGCAATACACATTATTTTTGTAAATGTTGATTTTTTGGTTAGGCACATGTAGTTTCTCACTATTTCTAAAATGAGATAAACCTAGGACTTCAGCATTCGTATGAAACAAATGATGATGTTTTTTTACAAATACACATACAGCTAATATATATAAACACGGCAAAGGTAATATTTTAAGTGACTTAAAAAGTGGCTTGCATGAATGTAATTGATTGACATTACATATCGCGCGTATATACTTCTTTTGAACTCTAAAGAGTCTAGTTAATTCTACAGAATTCCCCCAAATAGGAATACCATACTGCAAAATGGAAGAAACATACCCGTGATATGCTAACAGAGATGCCTTTAATCCTGACACTTCTCTAATTCTTCTCAACACATATACAAACCTATCAATTTTATTGCAAAGTAAATCAATATGCGATTTCCAGTTACAAAATTTATCGATTTTTATTCCTAGGAATTTAGTACAATCTACATTCTCAATAGTAGTATTATTTAAAATAACATCTAATTTTTTAGTTTTAGAGATGGGAGTTATCGCTGTGACAATCCTCTGAATGTCACAGTCTGTCTGACAGAGAGGCATATAGTCTATTTTACTCAATCTATACTCTACTCAGTAAACTGGGACCGAAACGGGGTTGCAGTGGAGTTGGAGGATCAGTAAAAATAAAAATAAATGTTTGAATAAGGTTTTCCATACTTTGAAATTACATGTGAAATATGATAATGATACTTGACTGTATTAACATAGATTTTATATCCATGAAGGCTAGGCTCAGTGAAGGCGCCACTTGTCCTCCTTACATAACATGTAAATTATCCAAGGCGTATACTTACTTTATTTTAATTACTAGCTGCGCCCCGCGGTTTCACCCGCGTAAGTCCCAATCCCGCGGGAACTCCGGGATAAAAAGTAGCCTATATGTTATTCTGGGTCTTCAGCTACCTACATACCAAATTTCATCGTAATCGGCTTTGTAGTTTTTGCGTGAAAGAGTAACAAACATCCATACATCCATACATACAAACTTTCGCATTTATAATATTAATAGGATAATATGCACATGTACAAGAGCAAACAGTAGTAACAGTTTCAGATTGGTGCCTGCATTTTGAACTGGTTCTCTGTAATTTTTTATGGCAAAAAATTGCTTGTTCGCAAATTCCCTAATGGTAAGAAATAACCGCAGCAATAGACACCACAGATGTTACACCTACCCTCCGGACCAAAACATGACTTTGCCTAATTATGGCGGCTGTACTAGACAAGGTAGTGGATTCCTTCCAGTATCTCTAAGAGTGTTTTTCTTATCATCGGTGATTAGTGGAATTCTATTCTAGACAAGATTTATTAAGCAATGTAATCATAATAATTAAACAAAGTGAGTACTTTATGACTGTTTGCAATATCGTGTATTTAATTGATTTAATTATCGTTTATTTAATTGAATATTATCCAAATTATTTTAATATTGACAAAAGAGTTATTTTGGAAAACGGACAACATCAAAGACGGCTGCTGCAAATATTAGAATCTCTGGTGATATAAGACGAAATCAAAATTGAAAGACTCAGAACTCACGAAGCGGCTTTTACCCGTACCCGCGGCGGTCGCGGAACTGCGGGTTTATTTAAACCTCTCGAGAACGGTAATTTGTGCGGTCACAAAGTCGTCACACTTGAAATCATTGCCCGCAAACTTGTACAATTCTACCGGCGGGAGAGCGGTTCCGCGGAAACCATAGACAAACGTAGGCCCTGCGGGTGTAAAACGCATCGTAAAATGTGGTCTTACATTTTGCATATAAATCTACATTCTATAGAAGCCGCGGGCCCGCAACTGCCACAAGCGCGGGTAAAACCGTCCCGTGAGTTCTTAGACTTATATAATATTCTAGCAGTTTCACGCAGCTTCGCCTGCGTAACTTGGCTTCTACTATACCGATTTGGATGAAACAAAGCCTATGTCACTCATGGATAATCTAGCTTTCGAATAGTGAAAGAATTTTTAAAATCGGTCCAGTAGTTTTTGAGCCTATTCATTACAATCAAACAAACAAACAAAGTTTTCCTCTTTATAATATTAGTATGATTAAAACCGCTGCTGCAAAACATATGAAATTTGTCAGCAATTTTTAATAAACACTGCTTGGTGCTTAAAGACTACTGACACATCAAAGATACGAGTATTATCATCATCAGAAAAAAGTGGATAGAGAAAAAATTTAACATCATAAAATAAATTCATGGTAAGAGTAGATATGGTTGGATCATTTCTCCTGTTTAGATGAGCGACTGTTAAGTAACTGAATAGTTAACTTGATGAGCTCGAGGCTTGTGTAACATGGCAGTCTTGGGACCAGCATTAAAATAGGTCGTAACTCTTTGCATCTCACCAATATTTTATCCGTTCTACATATGTGTTTAAACTGTCACGACAATAGATCTTTAGAGAAAGGTAGAGATAAAATGCTGGAAGTCGCATCTTTTATCTAATTGTGACGTGGTACCCTCTGAAATAGTTGGAGTCGGTTTTTCCAGTTTTTGAAGTTATACTTCTTTTGGGGCGTTAGGAAAAAATGATGAGAGTAAATTTTTACGATGCGCGCGCACACCGTCTCGAAAAACCGACATGATGAAGTTAGCTATAGATAACATTTTAGTTTTTATTAAATATTAAATAAACTTTATTTAACTAAATAATGCATTATAAACAAAACTTTTAATGTTTGAAAAACCTTTTTTCTATGGTTAGTGTCATTTTGTCTACAAATGTAAAATAAGGCAAAAGGTAAAATTTTTAAAAAGATTTTTATCTTATTACGCCGAAGAAGTATAACTTCTAACGCGTGTACATAAGTATAAGTACACACACAATTATTTTTTTTGAAATTATTATTACCAACGTGCTTATAAATTTCGCAAACATATTTTAATCTGTGTAGATAATGTACGATTGTTAGAAACTATTAATGGTATTTAGAGAAAACCTTCAGTAAAATAGCTAAATTTAGTACACTGAGTAAGCACTTAAATTCAAGATACTTAATAAAAAATTCCAGACATTACCACACAACCCACTACTAGAACGCTCGTAGATAAGTCAGGCAAAGGTTACACAGGTCAACGAATAAGCGTTTGATAGGGTTGTTCTTCAGGAACGTTGGGACATTTAACCAGATGATGGGATAGACGGATCTTTAAGCGTGCAGTGCAGTCTATGTATTTAGATTGTAAAACATGCATGGGGCCGTTCATAAAATACGTCACACTAAAATCAGCTTTTTTTGACCCCCTCCCCCCATTGTCACGCTGTGTCACACTTTTTGTAACCCCCCTAGATATATTTCGTCACAAAAACTAAGCTGCCCTGCTGAGTATGATAAATTCTAAATGATAGCACACAAATTCTGAAAATTAAAAATATTCATTTAGTTATTATAATAAAATTTAAATAAATTAATAGATATCTTTCACAACGAACATGTAAATAACAAATAATATTTCTATTATTTAGAAGTCCAAGGATTTTCTAAATGGATATATCTACAATCGGTATTGCACCATCTTCTTCTTCATTTTCAAAACTACCGTCCACTTCATTGTCATCTAACCATTCTGCATCTTCCGTACCATCATTTTCATATCTTATTATGCATAACAGCTCTTGAGCTCGCCGAGCTGCAATACGAGTTGGTTCTATGCGCCGAACTACTTCAACCTTTCTTTTTTGTTTTGGATGTAATTTTTTTAAATCTGTAGTAAGGTTTTGTTAGATGTGTGATATAGGCCACATTCTTTACATGTTCTACTCGCCAATTTATCGTGGACTGACGGACAAAACCAATCGTAAGGAATTTGTTTAAAAAAAAAGTATTGGAAAAACAAAGAAATCCCTTGTGACGGATCGCAACGCCGCTAGAGTCGCGCCACAGAGCTAGCGCTCATGTCAAAAAAATAATAAACGGCGAACGTCACGTTGCCGTATACCCCCCGTCACCCCTTGTCACATCTTGTCACGCTCTGTCAAACCCCTCCCCCCCCTTGTATGCGAACGTATTTTATGAACGGCCCCCATGCGGGTGAACGGCAACATATCGCCTTAGTTTATTGTCAACAACGTCAACATATTTTGTCACATAATTCTGTGCTTATACTGTTTTAACGTTATTGCATTAAAGCGAGAGTTTGGTATTCAGAGAAAGCATGGGAGGAGAATAAATGCGGTCGAAATAAGTCTGTCAGGATCGTGAGGTTGGCACTCGATACTCTCTGTCTACCCTGTTACGCCAAGCCCCGGCGTGAAGATAACAAAAATGCCTGACCTCGAATTTCATAAGCTGCCTGATAAGTTGGCAGTTGGTTTGCAAAGTGCCCGGACACTTTCTTTTGTTACTGAGAAAAACCTACCCCGGAAACTTAATTTAAGTCTACGTTAATATTATTTTATATTATTATTGTATTTGTTGAAGAGGTAATTATATTTCTAACAAGTTATTCTAAGAACTTCTTATTAATTATCAGATTCACACAACATAGCATTTCCTTGTAATGTACCAATTATTTTTATAAAGTGTATTACAACTGCAAAACTACGTCGCGATCAGATAATGATTTTTTTCAAGATATCTGATGGTTGCAAGACGATCTCACATAAGTTTTATCAATCAGTTAAGTAAGTTTTAAGTTATACTAAGCAATACAAATAAAAACAGGCTTATTGACAGATTCATGATGCTCAGATTTATGACCTTACTTTCCCAAAAAATAAACATCAAAATCTTATCGTTATCATCAATGTATAGTTTTAATAAATCCTCCTTTTTGAGTCAGATAAAAATTAAACTGAACAGCGATCTTATCCCAAAAGGTTTTCTTTTTGATACCGGACAAAAGTTGTAGCTTGGTTGATTAACTATTTAGAAACAAAGACGTTTGTCTTATTCTAAACTCTAAAGCATTTTCCAGGTAACAAACGATCTATTTATTGGTTCCAAACTACTAGGACAGTCCTTTTGTTTCTCGTACATATTTTGAATCTGCAAAATAGCTGCATTAGAACATGTTCATCTAGATTTTGTGGTCTCTACGGATCTATACGGCATCTCTAATAGACATGATACTCACTTATGACGCATTAAGTTTACATAGTTCCCTCCGTGGTCTAGCGGTTCAGTTGTTGGACTTGACTGAATGAGGTCCCAGGTTCGTATCCCGGACAAGGCAACAAAAACAAAATTGGGTTTTTCCAATTTTCTAATAAAAAACCTAAGCCTCTTTCTTTACCTTCCATAAATGTGACCAGTGTTTGCAGCTTAGATGGTATAGAACCCAAAGTTACGACATCATCTGCATATAGCAGGCAGTTCACCACTTTTTCACCCATACGCATTCCCACATTCATTGACCTGAGGCTTTGAAGACATTTGTCCAAGTACAATTAAACAAGCGTTCTGACAACACAACCATTCTTGACATCAATGTTGATATCCAACCAAATTAAATGTATAAATGTAGGAAATTAGATAGAATGTTTATAAATAAAAATAATATAATTAATATATTTTCACAGGTTGCCTGGTTGAGAGTGGATACACAAACTATCCTGACAATCCACACACACGTGATTTCAAGGAGTCGAAGAGTTGGAGTGACACACAGTGACCATCGCACGTGGTTTCTCCACATCAGAGAGTTACGGGAAACAGACAGAGGATGGTACATGTGCCAGATTAATACAGACCCTATGAAGAGCCAACTTGGATATCTGGATATTGTTGGTAAGTATACGGAAACCATTTTGAATATAATAGGTATACTGGGTGAAATGGTAAAAATTTAACAAGCAGAAAATGTGGATTAGTTTAGTTCATTGCTTTTGTTAAACAGTTCACGATTTCAAATCGTAAAAAAACAATTTTTCTTTCTTCATCTTCTCGGTTAGTATCACGTGAACACAAAAAAATAGTATCTTAATAAAGTGGCATTTAAAAAAATGCATTAACAATTTAACTATGCAATGTAGGAACCGCTAGCTAGCAATGTCGGGATATCATACAGAAAATTTGTCTTAGAAAAAAATGTGCATTACAAAAACGAACAACCGCATAACAAAAATTTGAGCTCTATTGTTAAAACTTGTAAGAAACGGCACTAGGTTTTTTAAAGTAATTATTGATGATTTCTTTTTATAAAAAAAATCTGAAAAGAACATACATTTGTTCATTTTTAGGAGAAATTTTAAAACTATAAATATATATCTTATTCGATGTGAATATTTTACATGGTGCCTACTTGTAAGAATTTTGTTCATATTGAATACGTCTTGTACTAGAAACGTTATGTAGATGTTTTTATTTGTCTTGCAAAACTTCGTACATAAAACTTCACAAATTAGTTACAGAATAAATAACGAGGTTGCTTTTTAGTTCCCGATAAAAAGAGATATGTGTTTTAAGTTTGGCGTGTGTGTATATTATGTGTGTCTGTCTGTGGCATTACAACTTTTGAATGGATGGACCTATTTCGATGAGGATTTTTGTTTGAAAGCTGTTGTAATAGAGCTTGTTGTAATAGTTCTTAGCTACAAATCATGCAGGTTTTGTCAGGGCTAATTGTTTTTTTTTATTTTAGTATTTTTAAACAAAGTATTTACAAAGTATTTTCAGTGTTGTTCTATTTTAGTTATCTATATCTTAATACGGGTTACCAAAATTTCGACCCTTTTTTAAGAAAATTGCCCGGACGCAGGAGCATAAAATTAGGCATACGTATAGTTTATGTGTAGGAGAAATGCAGAACGATAATATTTTTCAATAGTAATGCTTATAAAGTAAGTAAGTTATTAAATCAATAAATAAAACATTACCCATCCTACCATGCATTTTACACATACAAACAAATATATTGATGATAACGATAAATGACCACAGATGGCGCACTAAAAAGTTTGAAAACAAAGTAGTTGGTCTTGAGAAATGAAGATGGCGTTCTTATCAACTAGATATTAAAATTTATTATGGTCGAATCTCGACCAACGAGCGACCACTAGTAAATTGAAATTCGTCGAGCACTCGATTGTAATTAGAAATTATTACGAAACAAGCTGCTTTCCTACTAAGCACTTTGTAAGAGTCGAGCGTCGGTAATTTTGCCATTTAACAGCGTGATTAAGACTAGTTGTTAATTATCTTAGTTACCATCTTATTTTCTTTTTGTCCCCACAACGTCAGTACTCGTCACTGACTTGTTTGGTGAGAACGGAAGGTCCCGGGTTCGAACCTGAGTCGGGCAACAAAAAATAGAAATTGTTCAATTTCAATTTTCTAAGAAACAATAAAGTTCCCTCGATTGGACATATGCAGGTATGTTTATAGGCTTGCCACCTATCTATTGAATTGTTTCTATCCTTGGCACTTGGTGAAACTCCTTTATGTAATTACATTTATCACATTATGCATCACTACTAAACTAAAGACACTAAATCTTCGGCTAGTCATGGATGTCCTTGTTGTGCCTTTGCCAATCTTTTAAGTAATATGGGCGTGATGATACTTTTCAATCACATTATTTACATTATTAGCATAACAGCAATCCTTGTAATTATTAAACCCCTTTGTCTGCTTGTTTGTTTTTCAAGTGAAAACTGGTTGGCCCGGATCGGTACCACCGCCTTAACTATTCCTGCCGCCATAACGTCATGACGTGTTCCGGTTCGGAGGGTAAGGTAGCCGGTACCTATACTTACTTTTGCTCGAGGCCTAACATCCCGGCCTCAGGTTGGCAACGCACCATTACCACCTTTGGTGTCTCTAGGCGGCGTGAATTTCTTACCATCAGGAAATCCGTCTGTTTGTTTGTCTTCCAATATCATAAAAAAAAAACTGGAACTTGAACGTCTTTACCCAAGCAAAGTCAGACAAGTTCTTTAGTTTACTGGATAATGATAAAATAAACGCCTTGTTGTATGTAAATAAGGAACGTCTGGGAATGCGGAGTTGCATTTAACTTTGTTTTCTTGTTATCGCACTTTACTTTGTCGTTATATTCATAAGATACTCGCGTTGTGTAACATTTGGATTACAAAACAAACGCTGAAAAATGTCTTTCAACACTTTTTAAATTAACATTTAACCTGTCTTTTGCGTGGTAATCTGTATAAGGAATATCTTAAGCGTTTCATAGCCTTTGTGCTATTCCAGACTATCGATCTTGCTAAATTTGATCTAGATTAGTGAGGATGTGTTTAGACGACAAACTATTTTGATGATATTATGTAGAAATATACTATTTACACAAGAAAACGCCTTTTGTAAGGGCAACTGCAGCTTACGAATAATTTTTTACAGTATTAGAACAAACTTTGGTTTCATCGAAAAATACAAAGCCATCGTACTACTATATAAATTATGCGTTTCGGCTTTACACTTTTTGCTCTTTTTACATTTTATACTTTTATTTTTAAATTTAAGCGAAATAATTAATAATGTAATAATCTTTAAAATACATTCGGATTTCCGAAGCTTGACGAATTTAGCCGAAGCGCATAATTTAAATAATATCTACTACTACACTTGTGTTTTTTATACAATCGAAACCTGTAGAAAGCTGAAAGGAATTTATTTATGATTGGAAACCCAGGCTTAAAAGAATTGTTAGAATTGCTCGTGTTTCTGGAATTTCACAATGAAATTAATCGCCTTTGTGGTCTAGCACTCCGATGTCGTACTAAAATTCATGAGAACCCGTTCGATCTCCGGGTCGGGCAATAAAAGGAAATATTTTTACAATTTCCTAACAAAAGAACATTGCCCGGGGTTGGATATGTGCTCGGTTAGCAATATGCTTGCCACCTATCACATTACCATGGTACCTTGATTGTAAACTCCGCCGAACTAAGTAGGATACTTTAGCCACGAAATCATAAATTTATACTTATTCACACTTTTTTAAAAAAACCTAAAAAGTTCCGTTTTAACAAAATTAGTAAAACTATAAATACATTGGGAAATATACGGACGTCTGCAATTTTGGTTTAAAAAAGTATTTTTGCACTCGTTCTAAAATAGTCAAACTAAAATTGTTTAGTTCCACCGGATATCGTGGATCGTGGTACGAGCGCGGACCAGACGGTGAGGGAGGGGGCAGCAATTAGTCTGACATGTGCTACCACGGGTTCACCACATCCGCAAATCACCTGGCGAAGAGAGCATTCGAAGCCCATTTCGATCTCCGACGGCGTTCAAGGTAATTACGAATAGTTTTAAATATACTTAAGGGAATTAAAGCCATTAGCAAGGTAAACTTAGATAGTACCGTTTGAAACATTATTGTTGTATTCATTTAAGTATCACTAAGGAAGTTTATAAGAGTAATTAAAGGTTAATTTTGAGACTTAAAAAAAACCAAAATATTTGTCGCCTCTGTGGTCTAGCGATTCGACGTTGGACTTGACTTCTAGAAGTCCTGGGCCCGATCCCTGGGTCGGGCGACAAAAAAAATTTAGTGCATGTGTATTATCAATTTTCTAATAAAAAAAGAGATTTCATATGTGCCCAGTGTGCGATAGGCTTGCCACCTATTAAATTGTGTGACTCAGTGTTTTTGGCTAGCCGTGGGTACGCTTGTTTTGCCTTTGCTTACTTCTTCAGGGATATGGGTGTGAAGATACTCTAAAACAGTGGTGGGCAAATTACAGTCCGCGGGCCGGTTCCGGCCCGTGAGAGGTTTTAATCCAGCCCGGAGAGGGTTTTTTTTTAGAAAAAATATGAACCTCCCTAATAAAATGAATCGATACTTCAAACATATATATAGCGTATTTCATATGTTAAGACTTCATAAATAGACTTTATTTTAATAAATAAAGTCTTGTAAATAAATACTTGTGACTCTAGCTGGATCCATACATTTTGGCCGGGCTACTGTGTTTTATGTTTCAGGTTTAGGGATTGTGTTTACAGACGATACGACGTCGTATCGTGTAACGTTGCTCACACAAACATTCACGATACGACATCGCAAAATGAACAATGTCGTATCGTAGATACTAAAAATCTTTTTGTGTTCCATTTTTAATGTTTTATATTATATCTTCATAAAATCACTCGTTATTGTTAGAAACGTTAGTATCCAGTATCTTCTGTGTGTCACTTCCTTTATGCGTTTTCTTAATACTTATAAAAGGAGAAGTCTGGTACTGTATATGTTTCAAGATTAACTACGGCACTATATATACAAAGTCTTAGATTAAGAATTTTTACCATAACATGCGGCGGTCACGGACTACGGTTTTATTTCAAAACTCATGAGACCGGTAATTTGTGCACAGCCGTCGTAGTTGAAATCATCGCTCGCGAACTTGTACGATTCTACAGGCGGCCGACCGCCACCGCGGGAACCGCAAACAACCGCGGGCGCTGCGGGTATAAAACGCATCGTGAAATGTGCTCTTACTTTTGGCATATAAATGTAGATTTATATGCAAAACCTACAGCAGTGCTACTCTCGAATCTCGATTCGTGCAAAATTGGAAATTGGAATCGAATAAGTCTGTTTAGGTACTCTTGACCACAATACTGGCGAATTTCCGACATTTAGTTTATAGTCAATAATAAATTGTTTTATCGGATTCGTTGAGTTTATTTGTAACTGAATGTTAATAATACGCAAGTACTGAGTTCTAAAGTTCCTAAAATTTCGCTTACGATTGCAATTTTCAATTCGCATAATGTCGAGATTCAAGAGTAATCCTGCAGAACTGACTTGCAACCGCCGCGGGATCGGGTAAAAACCGCTCCGTGAGTTCTTATGCGTGTCGTAGCACGTAGACACGTAGACGTAGCGTTTCTGTATAGACACGAACCTTAATAAATATTATTACTAAACGTAGAGTAAGTAAGAGAAAGTTACAGTCTGTATCTCATTCGAATGTAGACTATAACATCAAGTTGAACCTTGGTTTAAGGCAATAAGAGTTTTTTTATGAGTAAATCTATGCATTAGCCAAGGCAATCCATTCTATGCAAGCATTGTATTTTAGATTTTAACAAAATAATACGTTTAAATATAAATAAATTATTAGCATTAATACCGGTGTGTACTAGTTGTGATTTTATATTTAGTGAATGGTTTGCAATTTAATGTTCATTTTTTTTATAATATTGTTAAAAAATTATAACTCATGATTATATAGGTAAATTTAAAATACTACATTTACAGTATCTACGCTTAATGATATACCTATCACACCTGTACCTATAGCTATACCTGATCTATGCGCGGGTGGCTAATCTTGATATGCATAAATAGACATGTAGCAACAAACTTAGGCTAGCCATAGTTTGAAGTGTGACAAAACAAGTGAAGTGTTAAATTGTATCTAATTATTGTTAAATACATTTTCACATTATATTTCATTATTTATGGTTTACTGGTTTCGTTAATTAAAGTTCTGAAAATGTCATTAAAATTTTAAATTTACAACTTTATAAATTTAAAGTTACGTGTTTTATAATATTTGAATTAAAACGGACTATTTCTTATTATATATTTTTAAAGTTGTTGTATTTATCAATGAGTGATTCTAAGTCCATTGAGTTCAAAACTCTCTAATATTTTTTTACACAATGAAGAAGCGTAATAAAGAAACAGACAAATGTTTAACCCGTAGAGGGTTAAACATTTGTCTGTTTATTTATTTGTAGGCAACGCACTTTACCACCTTTGGTGTCTGTAGGTGCGTGAATTTCTTACTATCAGGAAATCCGTCTGCATGTTTGCCTTCCAATACCATAAAAAGATAGCTTGCTATATGACACACCTAATGGAAAGCTATGTTGTAGTCAAAGATCAAGCTATGCTAAGCCTGAAATTACTACTTACGTACTTTGCAAACGCCTATATTGTAATTCTCTGGAAATACTCCCTTAGGAAGTGAATTGCAACTTTTTGCAATCCTGAAGTTTTGCAGTTTTACGAGATAAGGCAGTGAACAAACACGGCTTTTCATATGGTAGGAGACAATTTTGATTTATAGACACCCTAGATACTATTGCCATCACTGTCTTATGGTTGGGGTGTTTCAACGAATGTAACCACGCTATTGAAACAAAAAAATAATACAATAAGAAACAGTGTGGAATCTACCTACAAACGTTCGAAAGGGTCACACTTACGTAAGGGTATTGTTATGTGTTTCCACGATAAATAAATATAATAAATAATATCCCTAGACAAGTTACACAAATTGAATCTAACCCCAAAGAAAGCAAGTTATATGCTTGTGTTATGGGTGTTAGTCAAAGATACTAACATATAGAAATACTTAAATAGCTACCACAATAAATTAAATAAACACTCAGACCCGGAAATGCAGACATCTAAATGTTCATCACACATATGCCTGCCCTAGTCGGAAATCGAATCCGAGCCTCGCGGTTAGTCAGTGTAGGCATGTACGCTAGCCAATCGACCAATAATCTTTTTAAAATGCCACTATTTGTCTCTTGATGAGATAAACCGACACCATGATATAATCTACTTATATATTTTGTAAACTCCGTAGGAATTACAATTCGGTTAAAAAAAATGTGTGCAATTCACACGTTAGAAGTAAAACCTTCTACTTAGAGCAAGAGCACTACGAACTTATGAAACACAATACAATGATTCCGATCTCATATTTTCCGACGTCAAATCTTATGGATTTATGTACCTGTTTATTTTTACTGTCGTTTTTTCGTTTTACCGATTTTCAAATCAAAACTTCCCTATTGCTTAGATACTTTGTTTAGATAAGTATTTTATCAACTAGGCTTTTACCATACTGTTCTTTATTTGTACTGTGCTAATATCTTTGGTGTCTTTTATTTGTATAACTATTATGATATTCGTAACTAATTGATGAATACGACACACATATCATAATTTCATTATTAAAATAGTTAGTCGACATAGGCCTCCTCTCGTCACCCTTAACGTTCATCTTTCAGAATAACCAATGAACAGTAGTATTATTTTAATTATGGGCTTCGGCTATATTCGTCGAATCCGAAATCCGAATGTATTTTAAAGATATCTATATAGAGTTTTTATTACACATAATTAATCATTTCGCTTAAAATTAAATTAGGTAAGCCAATTTAAAAATAAAATTACAAACTAATAAAATAATAAAAAGTGTAAAACCGAAGCGCTTAATTTAAATAGTAGTACTGAACATACACAACACTAAATTTATTCATTGACTTGTTTGAGTTAGCATTCAGATATTTTGAATTAACTACACATATGGGAAACTTATGAAATGTGTTTTAGTTACCGCAGCTCCCGCGACTCTCAAGTTTAATTGATTTACATGAAAAGAAAAGTTAAAATGTTGGATGTTTGCAGTAACGTCGTTGGAAGGTCCCGTATTAAATATTAGTCGAGTGAGCAGGCAGCACGCTGGTGCATATTTATGCATCGCTTCAAACGGTGTACCGCCGACCGTGAGTAAAAGAATAATGCTCACAGTGGAGTGTAAGTATATCTAGATTTAAAACATTAAACATTTAAAACTAGTTTTTTTTTAAGTGGAAACTTCTTTAGCGGCGTTGTACACTTTTTTGGATAGGTAAAAACTTCTAAACTCGAGCTAAGACATGTGACCTGATTTCGTTCTACGTGAAAACTCATAAGACGGCGCAGGGCGCTTGCGCAAATTTTCGTGTTGTCATGTGTGTGTACGATAACGCAATAAATGAATATTATATTCTACTACATAAATGATAGTACTTTCATACTTATAATTAAAGCAATTCGTGCAAAATTGTTACCTAACCATTCCAAAATATCAAAAATGCACAACGTTAATAATCAAGTTTTCACTTCCGTCGGCACTCCCGGAGTGCTATCCATTTCTTTATGATAATGGAACGCAAACAATTAGACGGATTTTCTGATGGTAAGAAATTCACGCCGCCTATAAACACCAAAAGTGGTAATGGTGCGTTGCCAACATGAGGCCAGGTTCTTAGGCCTAGAGCAAAAGTAAGTTTACCGGCTACATTACCGTCCGAACCGGAACACGTCAACGGCAAGCATTGACGTTATGGCTGAAGGAATAGGTAAAGCGGTGGTACCAATCCGGACGAGTGGCTGCGAAACTCTACCACCTAGTAGGATGTCACGGTGTTAGTGATGGAAATCATATGTTTGCCTTGTACGAGCTGCTGGCAGAAAGGCAGATGTCTATTATGCATAGAAGCCCGGACCAACACGGGAAAAGTTGTATCCACAGTCGGTAGCGATATATCTAACAAAACTTAAAAATATATTAAAGTTTTGGCTATCTTGTTTTTTTGGCCAAGTCCAGTCACCCTACAGATTATCAACATAGGGTATATTTATACTTTTTTCTTATTCGAAGATATTGACGTTTTACTTATAAAAATAGGTTTTGATTCCAATCTCTCAAATAGTGAAAACTGATCAAAATTAATAATATAATTTTAGACATTGTACATTATTATTATTCTTCGTTGACGAAGTCGCGGGTAAATTGCTAGTATATAATACGAGTAGGTATAAAACCTAAAACGGGAAAGACTCACCCAGCAAAGTAAAAGTGCTTTACGATAAAGATATAGATAATATTTTATTGTAGCACTCAATTCTGAAGTCGTTTTTAAATTATTCTTATGCGTCATTACAACCCTTTCCTCTATTTTATCTCTGGGGGTGATTTGAATAAGTAAGATTGTAAATTTCAAGTTACTATCCAGTCGAGTTATTTTGTGAGCAATGTGACGGAAATTATTGGAGAAGGATTCCTTTTAATTAAAAGGAATTTGGAAGTTTTGATGAAATAACTCATTCATCGTAATTAAGAGACAAGGTTAAATTTTATATCTTTTTTTAAGTAATGTTTTTTAATTACATTTTGACTTTTGCATGTCGGATATTAATCATGATGCAAAAAGTAAGAAAAAGCTAAAACAATTAATAAATACTCCTAGGCAAGTTACACAAATAGAACCTAACCCTAAAGTAAGCAAATTATAATATGCTTGTATCATGGGTGTTAGTCAACATACATAATTATTACATACCCGAATAAGTTTGATAAACACTCAGACCCGGAAATGCAGACATCTAAATGTTCATCACACAAATGCTTGCCCCCGTGGGAAGTTGAACCCGAGCCTCGAGTTTGGTCGATATAATTAGGCGTGTACGCTAGCCACTCGACCAATTATTAGGCAAATAAATACATATTATTATTATGCACTGTCACATCAGTTAACTCGCCATGGTCTTATTCCCGTTTGAAATAGTAATAGAATAGATTAGCTAGCAAGATAAACATTCAGGTCGGCAAGACACGATTAACAATAAATTCCTGTGTTAGTCCGAGCTCCTTTGCAGAATAGACCATCTACTTTCCTGCCAGGCAGCTCGTTAAAGGCGAGGCATAGGCTTACTGTCACTAGGTATCTGACTATAGGTAGAGTTTTGCAGTGACTTACCTGGATTGGTACCACCGCTGTACCTATTCCTGCCGCCGTAACGTCAAGACGTGTTCCGATTCGGGGGGTAAGGTAGCTGATAAACTTACTTTTGCTCGAGGCCTAACATCCCGGCTTAAGGTTGGCAACGCACTATTACCACCTTTGGTGTCTCTAGGCGGCGGGAATTTCTTACCATCAGGAAATCCGTCAGCTTGTTTGCTTGCACAAAATCTTTCACCTAAATCTTTACTAAGTATGTTTACCTTTTAAGTCAATAAAATGCGTTATAAATATAATCCTGAATGAAGTATATATTTTTAGTTCCACCGGTGATTACTATCCGAAATCAGTTGGTTGGTGCAGCCTTGGGATCGGATCTGGTGCTCGAGTGTGAAACAGAAGCATATCCCAAACCAGTTAGTTACTGGAGTAGGGACAGCGGAGAAATTGTTCCTGTTGGTGAGTTACTATGTTTATATAGGATTCAAAAAAATGAAATTACATTGAACAGTAATAGGTTAATGATGGAGACAATTCATTGCCAACCAGAGCCTAAGAAGTTTAAACTAAGCCTCGGGCAACAAAAAGAAAATTGAGTTTTTCCAAATTTCCCTGTGCCAACCTCTTCGGGGATATGGGTGATGATGTCTATAGGCCATGATTGTCTCTAACAATCAGGAGAGCCATGTGCTTATTCGTTGTACATAAAAATAAAACTTCCTTTAATTTAATATTCTTAATTACTATGTGATAGATGTCATGAAATCTTGATAAGAAATCCGAGATCATTATGAGGTGCTTGATGTATAAAACAAGTAAATTAACTTTTACTTTTTACTTTTTGTTACTTCTTTTATACATCAATCGCAATAGTGGTTCAAAGTGTTATCTTAAAATCTTTACATACCTACAGCCTCTGTTAGATACGTAAAAATATGTTATAATAGTTGAATAAATAAGTAATTAAATATGCCACTGAAAAAAAATCGTGTGAATTGCCGTGTTAATTTGTTTTTTAGGCTTTTTCTTACATGGTTGTTATTTTTAATTATCTTCGAGGGGTTGTCGAGGGAGAAATCATGTGTTTTAGATACTCACGCTCTGTCTGTTGCATGTGCAAGACTGACGAATATAATATAATATAATAATTAGATCTAAGTTATTAAAAAACATTTTATCACAGATGATACATTAATTTCTCGATGAAAAATTGAAATTAATAAACCAGATTCTGGAACATTGTCGTGCCAAGTTAAATCAATATTATAACAACAATCAATAAAATCAATATATTATAAAAATCATAAAATTAATTGATTATTTCTATTATTAAAGATTCATCCTAGTTTTGTATAACTTGTCCAGGGATATTTACACTGGGATATTACAACTCGACAAGTTAGAATTGAAGCACAAATAAGCAAAACATATGCTTGTGTTATGGGTGTTAGTCAACGAATTTAATTCATAGAAATACTTAAATAGATACCAGAATAAATTTAATAAATATTCATTTCTTACCATCAGGAAATCGGTGTGCTTTCAATATCATAAAAAATATATTTTACTGCAATAAATCATTTCTGTCGTATTTCCAGTGTAATTTTAATGTATTATTCGCATTTTCACTTCTACAAACGCTCTGACGTCTAGTTGTTTAGTGGAATTGTAAGTGATGTAACAAAAAGCCGGAATTTCGACACCCAGTTCACGTTTCAATAAGTTTCTCCTGACTGTTTACGAAATAGTTTAGGAAGTTGCTTATGCTTTTTAGATTCTAATATTAAATTTGGATTTGACTTTTCTTACCCCGTGTTGGTCCGGGCTCCTTTGTACAGTAGACCATCTGCCTTCCTGCCAGGCAGCTCGTAGAAGGCGAGCATAGGCTTACCGTTACTAACACTGTGACATCTGACTAGGTGGTAGAGTTTCGCAGCAACACGCCCGGATTGGTACCACCGCCTTATCTATTCCTGCTGCCATAACATCAGTGCTTGCCGTTGACGTATTCCGGTATGGAGGTTAAGGTAGCCGGTTAACTTAATTTTGCTTGAGGACTAACACCCTGACCTTAGGTTGGCAATTACAATTACCACCGTTAGTGTATCTAGGCGTCGTGAATTTCTTACCATCAGGAAATCTGTCTGCTTGTTTGCCTTCCAATATCATAAAAAAATCATGGTATTTTCAAAATCACGATGTTGGTGGCAGAGTTTAGTTATGTTTAGTTAACTAAATTTAGGTCACAATGTTCTACAATGTTATCAAACTTTAACTAATTTAACCTTAGCAACTCAAAGTTACAAGCTGAAGTTAAGTAAGCTTCGTATAGCAGAGTTCAATCTAATAGTTATTGCACTCAAATTGAGTTAAACTACGACGATTATAATATTAAATCCGTTTATGATCTCACATCTAAATTATTAATTATTTATAGCCTCTGTGGTCTAGCAGATCAGTTGTTGCAACAAAAAGAACATTGGGTTTTTTCAACATATATAAAAGAAAGTGGTGTTAGTTACACTATTTATAACTCAAGAACGGCTACACCGATTAGGCTGAAAATTGGTAGGGAGGTAACTTAAAACCGGAAAAAGTACATAGGATACTTTTAAACCTGTTCAATTGTGAGGAAATTGGGAAAAACAACATTTTAATTTTTCCCAGACAAACTGAACGGGCGGAACGAAGTTCGCGGGAGCAGCTAGTTTTCTTATAAAAAAATGTTGCTTGGGATAGGATATGTGCCAGGTTGGCTTGCCACCTATCACATTGTGGGACTTAGTATCTTCGGCTAGTCGTGGGTGCCATGGTTGTTCCGCTGTCGACGTCTTCGGTCATATTGGTGTGAAGATACTTTATGATCTAAATAGTGAAAACTTAATGTTGCTTATCGACACTTGTGTGATGACACCGCCAATATTTCTTTGTTCTCAGTTACTTTTTTATTTCATTAGATAAAGGAATAAC
Organism: Calephelis nemesis; assembly: GCA_002245505.1. Taxonomy (NCBI): domain Eukaryota; kingdom Metazoa; phylum Arthropoda; class Insecta; order Lepidoptera; family Riodinidae; genus Calephelis; species Calephelis nemesis. Next base: position 43,220 of record NJDD01003731.1, on the reverse strand, counting down.
GTATCTTTGCAACAATTACAATTTCGAGAATTCTCCAATCAAAAAAAACTACCAACCTCGTGACCGTCTCTTTGGTCCAGGACTTAGCGTACTTGCCAAACTCCACAGTTCATCCGCGGGGCTAGGATTCGATTATTATTCTCTCAGTCTCGATCAGTTCTATTCTATACTAGATCTGTTTATATTTTCTAAAAAAACAGGACTTGATGGTGGCAATCATTGAACTGGAAAGTGGTATATTACTATGAGGACCCTCTATTTGCAATGTTTTGGTGTTGACATGTTTGGATGTATGTTTATCATTTAACCCTGTAAGTGCAAGTTGGGTAGACCAGAATCCAGACAAGAGCATAGACTGCTTTTCATCCCAATAACTTGAAGATAGCTGCAGAAAAAAAAAGTTTTAAGAGAGATACTAGACAAAAACTAGTTTAAACCAGTATAAACTACATTTAACCTTCAATTAATTTTAGATATCAAGTGTTAGTTGCTCGTAAACGTCAATAAATTAAAACATGGCGCCGATAAAATTGCATTGAATCTGCTACCGCGGAGACAAACTTTTAATTGATTTACAAGTGATCACGCTTCGGAATGCAAACGCAATCAATTATTTTAATGAGCGGAATAAAATCAAAGTCAGCAATAATTTCCCCGTCAATATGGGAAATGGAATTTACACGGTTAAATAACAATTGTACAAGTTAACAGTCGAGATATTTCGATGACTGTTAAATAAATACAAGAATCTATGCTTTTTATAGTCGGTACTTTGTGGAACTCCGTTGTTTACTTTTTTAAGATAAACTCATGTACTTTTAACTTTTTACCCCTTTCCCAGTATTGGTCCAGTCTCCTTTGCAGAATAGACCACCTGCTTTCCTGCCAGGCAGCGACTTGCCCGGATTGGTACCACCGCCTTACCTACTCCTGCCGAGATAACGTCATGACGTGTTCCGGATCGGAGGGTAAGGTAGCCGGTAAACTTACTTTAGCTCGAGGCCTTACATCCCGGTCTCAGGTTGGCAACGCACCATTACCACCTTTGGTGTCTCTAGGCGGCGTGAATTTCTTACCATCAGGAAATCCGTCTGCTTGTTTGCCTTCCATTATCATAAAAAAAGTAAATAAAATGTAAATGAGCACATTTCACGTCGCGTTTTACATCCGCAGCGCCCGCGGTTATTTGCGGTTCCCGCGTCATCGGTCGCCCGCCGGTAGAATACTTACTATACTAGCCGGTACGGTGATAATTTCAACCGCGACGGCTTTATGACCGCACAAATTATAGCTGGTCTCGTAAGTTTAGAAATAAAACCGTAGTTCCGCCACCGCCGCGGGGCGCGTTGAAAACCACCCCATGAGTTCTTAATCTTACTACGGCTATATTGTATTTTTACATAGACAATACAAAATAGTACATGTGATGCGTCAATATAATTTAAAAATCCACCACCAGAACCAAACGCAGTCTTTCTCTCTCACTAAGAAGATCTGACGAAAGAAACTAAGCGGACATGTCACTTTTTTCGTAAAAAAATACATATCTTCGCGACAAGTCCCTTACTTGATAGGCAGATAGTCTCGAGTGACAAACCTCATGGTTCTGACAAACCTGTCTGGTTTCATTCATTACCCTTTTCATACAAACGCGCCGGTTTCAGAGAATCTTGACACCACACTCGGATAATATCCAATCATATCAAACATGCACCTACGTTCGCATTGTATAATATCTATATTGTAAATCTTTTTATACATGTTTTTTTATATAAAAGGACATGACAATACCATACCGGTAATATGATAGTAATAAAGATTGTTGATTTATTCTACAAGGGCACTCTTACATGACTGGATGTTTGAGTTCAGAGTAAAAGCTAACTCCTTTTTGTACCGGTTTAGCTGTTACAGCTTACCGATATAGAGTCAGTTCTGGCCATTGTTGAGTACCTTACTATTGGGTTAAGTGGCTAATAGACTTTTACTGGTAGCGTAACATGCCATGACCAGATACCGACTCTCTGATTATTAAACCAGTAACCATTGCTAGTTAACTACGATTAACTTTTAAGAATATTTAACAGAATATTACACAACTTATCCTCACTATTCGTCACTCCTCATGTCAGTGTGGCTTACAATTATATTTTTATAGGAGGTGGCTTAGAACCTTTGAAGATTGCTGGTTCCTATCGTTCTGTCCTTCGCCTTCCTGTCAGAAGAGTTTCGAGTTCAGACTACGGGACTTACAAGTGTATTTCAAAGAACTCATTAGGAGATACTGAAGGCACCATCAAGTTATACCGTGAGTATAAGTGTAGAGTTATAAGTTTAAGATAACAAATGCAAATCCCCGTGTTAGTCCGGGCTACCTTGCAGAATAGACCATCTGCCTTCCTGCTAGACAGCTAGTAAAAGGTGAGCTCATGCTTTCCGTCGTTAACAACGTGACATCCTACAAGGTGGTAGAGTTTCGCAGCGAGTCGCCCGGATTGGTACCACCGCCTTACCTATTCCTGACGCAATAACGTCCAATGCTTGCCGTTGACGAGTTCCGGTTCGGAGAGTAAGGTAGGTAAACTTACTTTTGCTCGAGGCCTAACATCCCAGCCTTAGGTTGGCAACGCACCATTACCACCTTTGGTGTCTCTAGGCAGCGTGAATTTCTTACCACCAGCAAATCTGCCTTCTCGTTTGCCTTCCATTATCATAAAAAAAACAATTATTTCAACCTTATTAAATGCCAATTCATTCAATAGTAAGTAAATAATAGTAAGGAATTACTTACTATTACTTACTTACTACTAGTTTACTACTAGTTTACAACTAGTAGTCATTAATACGTTGAACTCTTAACCTGTTTTACTACATAAATTGTAGGATTTGTTAAAACTCGTTTATAATGGTACTACACCATTGTATGTTCATTAAATTGAAGATTAAAAAAAGTTGGAATGCTCTTGAGCCTAGATTATAATATGTAAAAGGATTTTTTGATTTTCTATTGCTTTATTTGTCAGCTGATGAAGCACGTAAAACTACAAAACCAATTTTAATTTGATTTTCAGTATTCAAAAACTAATCAGTTCCATTTAGACGATGTGTAGTAAATATCGGTAAAGTTTAAAAAAATATAATTTTAAACAAGGAATTTTAGCACTAAGCCACGCAGGCGAAGCCACGGGCAGAGCCAAGTATTTTAATAAAAAGGTAAGAATTTAAAACAAAACGTAGAACGAAACATAAATTTTGCTTCCGTTAGGAAAAACTTTGCCAGTTTAATGAAATGGAGCTAAGTTTCCGGACAGGAGTTTGTATTTATTTAATAAAATACGTAAACTTACTTTTAAAACCCCATTTTGATAACTAATTAATATTACATCAAGTTTCTACTTTTGATCAGGTATAGAGCCTTTTGTGCTACATCCTTCCTCAAGAAACGGGATATCAAAAGTTAAGATA
>NJDD01003731.1:14096-30334 GCA_002245505.1 Calephelis nemesis | reverse complement strand
GTGTATTAGTAAATATTAAAGTTTTATGTTGTATGCGGACCACTGTGGAAATTTGAGTTGAAATAAAATTGAGGCAATATTTAATGATGTTTTATTGATCTTTTGTAAAAAAATGTCTCCTGAATTATATCCCGTCAATAATAACTGAAGATATTTTTTTCTATACATAATAAAAAAAAAACTTTAGGAGACTGAATTCAGTACATTGAAGATTTAAAAAAAATTTAGGTGACTGCAATTAAGATAGCAGAACAAATTCTTAGCATTGTTTGAATTCTTGTCTGTCTACTTGTACTGTATATTTGTATATATATACAGTGGTCCACTGTGGAAATTTGAGTTGAAATAAAATTGAGGCAATATTTAATGATGTTTCATTGATCTTTTGTAAAAAAATGTCTCCTGAATTATACACCGTTAATAAGAACTGAAGATATTTTTTCTATACATAATAAAAAAAACTTTAGGAGAGAAAAATGTAGGTGACTGCAATTGAGATAGCAGAACAAATTCTTAGCATTGTTTGAATTCTTGTCTGTCTACTTGTATTATGACTGCAATTCAAACCAAATCTCCTGAAATGATCGTACAGAAATTTGGCTAGTAGGTGCCTTATGTTGCGAGGAAGGTTATACGATACTTTTTGTCCCGCTTACTAAAGAGGTTCCCGTGAGAGAGTAACACAAGAAATTTCGCATACCATATGTGGTACAATATGTTAGGCCTTATTATATTTTGTAACAACATTTGTAACACTCAAATTCTAATGCAAATGAAATATTTTAAATTTTAATTTTGATGTAAATTGGGCGATAATTCATTCACTAAATCGGACTACGCGTCCGAATCCGAATGCTAGTAATTTTTTTAATGTTTCGATAGGATTTTGGAAACAAGAAGATTTCTTTATGATAAAAATACACGGGGTTTTAAGACACCAAAATGGAAGCGTAGCTGATTTGACGCTAAGGTTTCAGCTGCACATATAAGTGTGGACGTACACGTCCTCTTGTTCAACGGCCAATTTTTAAACCCCGATAAAAAAGGGGGCTATTAAAAGTTTGAATTAGCTATATGTGTATATATGTGTCTGTCTGTGGTATCACTAACTTGTGAATTGATGAACTAAATTCGATGCAGATTTTTTGTTTGAAAGCCCAGACCCAAGAATCCTTAGCTACATTACATATAGGTTTTCTGGGAAGTTATTTAATTATTTATTTTAGAGTTAAGATAAAGTAACACCTATCTAAGATTAAACATAGGACTACTTTAGAAGAGTTCTAGCAACCACTGCAGTTTTTCATTAATTAATAAAAATATCTTAGTAACAAAATTCTAGTAGATCTGTTTCTATCGGTAGATTGGTTATTGGAATAGCCGTAAATACGCTTAGCGGTTACTAGATGTACACTTTAAGGAAGAATATGTCAATGGAGAGAGCTGAATTCATGTCAGTAGGAACAGGTTAGGTAATGATACTTATACATGCGAATCGTAGCATCAGAGCATTTGAGTACCAGAGCCTCTANAAAATGATCAAACAGAGAAGCTGCAATGCAAGCATCTTCTCACTACTACATACAAGAGCGTGTAATGAATTCATTAATATGTATACACTTATTTGCCGAGGTCATCGTTTAATCGTCATGCTAATGGACAATGTGCATATAAATAGGACTGAATTAACCATGACAAATTAGGGCACTGTTTCAAATTTACATTCAATTTCAAATATACTGCCTTATCTCTAAAATTATCTAAATCCCCGTGTTGGTCCGGGTTTTCCCCGTGTTTGTCCGGGCTCCTTTGTAGAATAGACCATCTGCCTTCCTGTGCCAGGCAGCTCGTAAAAGGCGAGCATAGGCTTGCCGTCACTAACACCGTGATATCTGACTAGGTGGTAGAGTTTCGCAGCGACTCGCCCGGATTGGTATCACTGCCTTGCCTATTCCTGCCGCCATAACGTCATGACGTGTTCCGGTTCGGAGGGTAAGGTAGCCGGTAAACTTACTTTAGCTCGAGGCCTAACATCCCGGTCTCTGGTTGGCAACGCACCATTACCACTTTTGATGTCTCTAGGCGGCGGGAATTTCTTACCACCAGGAAATCCGTCTGCTTGTTTGCCTTCCAATGACATAAAAAAAATCTAAATTTGGTCAGTGAGCCAATACTGGTGATTCTGCTGTGCGCAAACTATTTCATATTTTTTTTTCTTTCGTTAAAATTTATATAAATTTTAGACATGTCATATTAGTCAACGTTTTTCGCATAATAGATTAAAAGTCTGTAGAAATGTCGTATATAGACTAATCTGACAACACTAAAAGTGCTGTGTATCTTACTACTACTTTCGTTGAAATATATGTCTTTACGCCCATATCCCCGAAGGGTTTGCAGAGGCACAACAAGGGCACCCACGATTAGCCGGAGACACTAAATCCCACAATGTGATAGGTGGCAAGCCTATCGCCAGCCTGACACTTAAATGCAATCTCGGGCAGCAATATTTTTATTAAAAAATTTAAAATATACATTTTCTAATTTTTTTTGTTGCCGATTCCTGACCAGGGACGAATCGAACCCGGGATCTCAAAAAGTTAAGTTCGACGCCGATTCGCTTTACCACAAAGGCGATATTAAAACATTACTCACTATTTTAATAAAAAGCATGTGTACAAAAAAATGTAACAAAAATAAGCACACTCAAAACCCAACAAATTTGAAAAAAAATGTAAATATAGCCTGTTTTTTAATCTCAGACTAAATTTACAATAGCATAGTTGCAAGATTTTTGTGATTTATAATTAGTGCCTGAATAAAATGTTTTTGGTGGGATTTCATTTCTTTTTGTACAAACGTTGGTTTATTGATTTATTTTATGAGATTTTCTTAATTCACACAGTTTTTTTGAGTTGGAAAAAGTTAATTAATATACTATTTCTTATTCTAAACTTGTAAGTATAAGTATAAAAGCCAGTCTAGTCTTATCCAGAGTTTTTTTTTTATTTTATTTTTATGCCTACGTATTATTGCAATGACAGTTGATTATTTTATGTACCAATAGTAGAAGTTGACATTACCATATCTCTAATACAATTGAGACCAACAGAAAGTTCTCTATCAGATACTTCAGACCTTCGATATTTGACGTCAAGTGAAGCGGTGCACTAAGTTGAATACTTTTTGTAAAAGCAATATGTCGATTTCTCTAATAGTTGTCTTCTAACCAGGGTTAGATCCTAATTCCAGATCTTCGATTATCCTAGTTTTTATAGTTTTCTCTTGACCATTAAACCCTAACTCTGGTCGAAATTTCAGCTATGAGTTTATAGGAAGTAGGTACTAGTTCTATTTTGATGATCTTGACTTGGCGCGGACACTGTCGTGCCCCCGGAATTGTACGTAAAATCTACCTAATTTTGCTGAGTAAATTTCCATTCTACATATTGATGAAATAATTTCTTTGAATGTACTGACATTACCTCTTTGGTGCTAGTTGTAGATTAGACAGTTATTCCAGGTGGGGTCCACGTGGGGTCCATGGCAGAAGGTTGTAAGGTAGGGCATTGCGATTATATTATAGGGCGTTGCCCACCATGAATCCACCCGCAGCTACTACCTTGCAAGGGGTCCACCGAATCCATCAAAAATTTGGTATCTATGATACACATTGTATCTAAAACTTCAGGAGTTTGTCAATCTAAAAAAAAACCTGCAAAGCTAAAATGGTTTTAAACATTGAAGTACAAAGTAAACGACGAAATGCTTAATATATTTAAATGAAATACTTATGCTTTTCATAATCATAAGGTTGATATTAATGAAATAACTTCACGGGTTTAATAAACGCCTCTTGTTATAATCAAGTGCACGGTGGCGAATACATCAGTTTCCAAGAAGCAAAATTAAACCAGGAACTAAGTACTCTTCAGATTGATAGCAATACCGGCATGATATGAAATTAAGTTCTCCCTGAAAAGTGATTTTATTTTTAATAACCGTTTTAGGGTACTGTAAAAGTATCTTAAAAGATTCGACAAGTCTAATTGTCCATACTTCCTCCATATCCGCCTCGTTGGTCGAGTGGCTAGCTCACACGCCTAATCATACTGATCAATCGCGAGGCTAGGTTTGGATTCCCGACGGGGGCATACATTTGTGTATTGCACATTTAGACGTCTGCATTTCCGGCTCTAGGTGTTTATTAAATTTATTTTGGTATCTATTTAAGTATTTATATGTATTAGAATCGTTGACTGACACCCATAACACAAGCGATATAATTTGCTTACTCTGGGGTTAGATTCAATTGGTGTAACTTGTCCAGGACTATTTAATATTACACATGGAACCGTAAACACATGGAACTGACACAAAAAAAAACCTAAAACGTATACATGAGGGGTATCTCTAAATAGGTTTTTTCTCTGTTTACTGTAGCTTTGTCTTATCCTTATGTTAGTCACACGTTAGTGATAAATGTCTTTTAATAGCTGCGTGATAGGAAAGTGAAAAACCCACATAAAGTACAATTTGTAATGTTTCAATTGAAAGTACACACCATTAAAAGTCCTTAAATTAAAAATATTTACAGTACCCTCTCATGTGGCAAGGTGCCCAGAATGCGGGTTGTATTTCCTCACTGAATAGTTGCTGTTTTATGCAATCCTTGGAGCGCTGGAAAATACCACCCCTTCTCATAATTCTTATCGTGAACCTTTTGTTTAATATCTATATAAAATATACACTTAAAATATACTGTTGATATTTTTTGTTTACGCATGATATTTGTATACACGTGGTTTCGGTTTTTCATTCATATTAATTGGTAAACTTAAGTAAGTAAAAACATATTAACAACTAGGTATCTCATTTAGAAAATTTGGTTGTCACAATGCTAGTTACCGCACTCCTCCGAAACGGCTTGACTGATTCTAATGAAATTTTGTGAGCATGAAGAGGTCTGAGAATCTGCGAACATCTGTTTTTCGTAACCTTAATGAGAGTGAATCACAGCAAAAAAAAATAGCCGAACAACGTCTGTCGGGTCAGCTAGTATCTTATATATTAAATTTCAAAAGAGCTCTTTGTGATGTACTGTGTAGAGTCTTAATTTTATACTATTACAAGTTTTTTCTACTCATTAAATGCTTATACTTATAATTTTATTGAAACTGCAATAATTATAGTAATTTGCACATGTCGAAATAGGGTAGATTTTGGAGATATAGGTAAGATAAGCTTAATTCCAAAGTTTAATGTAAATCGATCCAGGTTCAAAAAATTCGGAGGTAATTCTTTTTTTTACCTTGGTAGCTTGGACTATATTTATTTATGTAGGTTTTGATTTTTTGTTATTGTATCAACATGTGTTTGCTTTTGTGCTGGAAAATGACTTGAATGACTATTTTATGTGTAGCTACAAAGTTGAATTCTACATATTTGTTACTTGAGAGTATACTGATAGCACCCCGATTACAGAATAACGACATACCTGTAACGTCTATGGTGTATTTTAAGCGGTGGTTGTCTCAACCTGGACTCATGTTGTCTTATGGTTGCCTCTTGGCATACAAAATACATCTACGGTGTCTGTATGCCCAGCTTGTCTCCCACCATGAGGAGACACGTGTCTTTGTTCGTTGAGTTTTGCCACAAAAAGGAAAATCTTTATATTTTATGTAATAGGAAGGCCAACAAGCAGACGGATTTCCTGATGGTAAGAAATTCACGCTTCCTAGAGACACCAAAGATGGTAATGGTGCGTTGCCAACCTGAGGTCAGGATGTTAGGCCTCGAGCAAAAGTAAGTTTACCGGCTACCTTACCCTCCGAACCGGAACACGTCATGACGTTATGGCGACAGGAATTATGGCTATGATGTCCATAAGCCACGGTTGTCTTTTACTATCAGGAGATCTGTGTGCTCGTTTGCTGTCCCATGCCTTACAAGCATTGTAAAACTGCAAAATTCTATTACAACGTCGCAATCTTGACCGCTCCGGTTCGAGTCCCGACGGGGTCAGGCAGTTCAGTTATAAACATTTAGATTGTTGCATCTCCGGGTCGAGATGTTTACACGTATCAAACTTATTCTGGTATCTTTTAATAGCTTTATATGCATATTAGTAGCTTATTTTGGGGTTACATTCATTTTGTATGGTATATATATCATCTGGTTTTAGCCGACTCCAAAGAAAGACTGCCTCGACTCAACATCGAGAAAAATAGGAAAAACATTTTAATTTTTCCCATACAAAGTGAACGGGTGGAATGAAGTTCATCGAAACAGCTAGTGCTTAAATAACTTGAAATGTGGTAAGTAGGGAAAAAATTTAACGTGAAGTTCATACAACATATACATACATGTCTTCGCGACAAATCTAATTACAGGCAGAGAATATCGAGTGCCAAGTGAAGGAAGTTCACAGGGTCGGCTAGTACTAAATAAATAGGTATGATCGTCAACGATGAAGTATAATTTAAAACCAGTCGTCGGCTCATAATAAAATTTAAAATGGACCGTCTCAAAATTACAACCTTTCTAAAAAAGAAATGAAATTAAAGTCGGTTTCTTGCAGTTTTACTGTTTAAGTTATTTTATTATGTTTGTTATGCTGTCACTCCTTCAATTATGAATGAATTTAGATAATGAAGGTTTTATGTAGCTTTTGATTTGTAATATAATAAAGAGCTACGTAAAAAATAATGTAATCAAAAGATAAGTTGTTTTTCTGTTATACTTTTTCAATTTAAAATGTACCTTTAGTATGTAATTCAAAGAACCGGTAAAAATGTATACTTTTCTCTCTTTGAATGTGTGTAAATTTATATTGAATAAAAAAAGTATCTTCACGCCCATATCCCCGAAGGGGTAGGCAGAGGCACAACCAGGGCACCCACGATTAGCCGAAGATACTAAGTCCCACAATGTGATAGGTGGCTAGCCTCTCGCCAACTGGGCACATTTCCAATCCCGAGCAACATTTTTTTTATTAGAAAATTGGAAAATCCAATTTTCTTTTTGTTGGCCGACCCGGGATTCGAACCCGGGACCTCATGCAGTCAAGTGCAACAACTGAACCGCTAGACCACAGAGGCGAAATATATTGAATCACGTTTAAAAAAAACCTTCCTAAAACAATTTATTTCGAGCTTTAGAATCTTGTAACGTACAATTTTAATCAAATGCTTTTCCTTTTATTATTTTCTTCAGTATTTTTTACATTAGAAAAGCTAGCTAGATAAATAGCGCACACATTGGAATATTCTAGAGTCAAAACTTTTTATTAATATCTATACATGTAATAAATCTCTAGAAGGGTCAATTCTGTATGTTGAGAATATTGAAAAAATAAATAGTAGGGGGTGTTACTGGATCGATACCAAACCCAAATACGTGATTAAAAAATGTTTTGTCTGTCTGTCTGTATGTTCAGGCATTACGTGAAAACTAACGGTTCCATTTCGATAAAACTTGGTATAATTATACCTTATTATCTGAGCATAAAATAGGATACGTTTCATCCTGGAAAAATACTTTTTCCGTTTTAAACCGACATCCGAGTCGCAGGCGGAAGCTAGTTTTATAATACTATAAAACTAGCTTCCGCTTAGATAATATAACCTTCATAAAAATAAGGCTTATATAAAAATAGCTTTGTGTATACAGACCCATAATAGATATGACGTTATTTGTATATTGACAACTTTTTCAACCACCCATAAAAATGTCACGAGATAGACATAAATGAAATATCATTTCAACATTACTCCCTTGAGGGAATTAACGAGCCATCGCTCAATTAACAACGTAATACTGTACAACCTTTTGACGGTATCATCTCTATGTAGAGTGTGTTTAATTTTTGGACATAATTTAAATATCACATTTATATGAAACTGGCGGTTTCTGCGAACTTTGTCCCGCACATACAGTTTGTGTGAGAAACATTAGAATGTTGTTTTTCTCAGTTTCCTTACAATCTAACAGAACAAAAAGTATCCTATATCCTTCTCCCGGTTCTAAGCTACCTCCCCACCAATTTTCAGCCTAATCGGTTCAGCCGTTCTTGAGTAATAAATACTATTACTAGTATTTTTTTAATAATAATAATAAATCATCTTTATTTCACATAAACCTACAAGAGGCCCTTGTGACGGGTCTATATAATAATAAATCTACCACCGGATCGGAACGCGGCCGCACACCGAAAAGATCCGGCAAGAAACTCAGCGGGCTTGTCTTTTTTTTTCTTACTTTAAAATTGATTTACAATAATTTATGTAATGATACAATATATATTTTATGAGAGATTGGCATGAGGAGCAACTAATCCCAAGCAGTCTTATCTGTTAAATATTCAGCAATGTTATAATAACCTTTTCGATTTAATTTACATTTAACACATTTCTTAAATATATTAATTGGAAGTTCTTTCATATGAGTGGGAAGTTTATTGTAGAACTGTATACATAGGCCCATGAAAGAATTGCTTACTCTGTGGAGACGAGACACATGCACAGCAAGATTATTTTTATTCCTAGTATTGACACAGTGTATATCACATTTTTTTTTAAATGAACTTAAATTTCTGTGAACATACATTAAATTTTCAAAGATGTACTGGGATGCCACAGTTAGAATTTTGATTTCTTTGAATTTTTCTCTCAGGGAAACTCTTGGGCCTAGGTTATAAATTGCCCTTATGGCTCTCTTTTGTAAAATAAATATAGTATTGACTTCGGCAGAACTCCCCCAGAGAATAATTCCATACGACATGATGCTGTGAAAATAACTAAAATAAACCATCCTAGCGGTTTCAACATCAGTCAATTGTCTCATTTTTTTAATATATATAGATATTGGGTTACCCTTGCAGCGAACACAGGTTTAGAAGTCTAAATAAGGTATAACATTTGCTTTAACTTCAGCAATTCAGATGAAATAAAGTTAAGAAACTTGATAACCTACTCTTTAAATAGTGTAGACGAGAACTGAATAAAAAAACAAGTGTCACGCCTTCATTTAAGTTAAAGTAAGATTGTAATTTCTATTTTTAATATAGTTTATATTATAATTATTATTGTTGAAAAAAGACAAGCCCGCTGAGTTTCTTTCGCCGGATCTTCTCAGTGTGTGGCCGCGTTCCGATCCGGTGGTAATTTAAAAAAAATTTCGACGCGCACAAATACCGCTTGTATGGTTCAAGTGAAAAAAGATATTTCTGATTCTGATTCATCCAATAATAGATTGGAAGATGCACAACTAGGGCACCCACGACGAGCCAAATATACTAAGTCCCACAATATGATAGGCGGCAAGCTTATCGCTAACCGGACACATTTGATACCGAAAAACAGAGTTCTTTTTATTATAAAATTGAAAAAACACGTCATATTGCTTTTGTTGCCCAAACCGGGGATCGAACACAGCAGCTTGTGGAGTCAAGTCCACCAACGGATCGCTACACCACCGAGGCGATTTTACAAATGCTATGTTTATATGATTTATCCTGATGCCACAAAATATATACACACAAATCTAGCGGTAGGTCCGTCATTACCATTTTTTTTGACTGTGTTGAAATACACAAACAGATTTTAGGATTTTATAATATGTACTACACAGATCTACATTTTTTATTAATATTTATCTAGGACTAATTCAAAACAAATGTGATCTTATTATATGTATTTATTGTATTTGTGTGTTTGTCACTGAACTCCTTCTAGACGACTGAACCGATATTGGTGAACTTTTTGGTGTGTGTTCAAGGGAAATCGAGACTGGTTTAGATTCACAATTTGGTCTCCTGGAAAAAGGCTTTTTAATTATTTTTTTAATAATAAGTAGTTTTTGATTTTGGAATGGTTCACATTGGAACCGACAGACTGCGCTACTATCGAAGCATCAAATATTATTGTCAAGCGATACGAAGTTTGCTACGTCAGCTAGTCAACTTATAAAAAGTGCATAGACGTGTGAAGCAGGGCGGGCCGCAAGTAAAGTATGTTACTTAAAATAAAGTAAGTAAAAATCTAAACCAAAAAGAGCACACAAAAAATATCCATTATCAAGTGAGATATTAAAAAGTAGGAAATAACGGAGGTCGCAATAAAAAGCATCATGTATAATCCAATTTTATCCAGCCGGATAAAAGCCGGCTCATTAAACGGGCTTTGGATTATTAAGTGAGAATTGCGCAACTGAGTTTTATTAATACAATGACCGTATGCAGTGAGAGCTCCAGGAAACTTCCTTCTATTTTTGACTTATTTTAGTATTAGGATGAGCTTGCGCTGGCAACACACTTCGGATGAAGGAAGTTTTTGTAAGGATTATATTGTAAGTGCAGCTTATAAACATATTGGAAGCAGATTAGTAATATTGGTCGTTGATGTGGTATAGTGGTCTGTTGTAGGCATCGACTACCTACATGACAACGCGGGTTTGATTCCGGGGTAAGGAAACTCCAACTATATTTTTTTTTTAATTTTCTGATACAAATAACGTTTTAAAAGCAACGCCGGGGATAGGATAAGAGCCCGGCTAGCAATGGATTTGCCACCTATCATATTGTAGAACTTAGTAGTGCCTTCGGCTATTTATAGGTGGCCTGGTTGTATTTCTGCCTTCTATTTTGAGGATACGAGAGTCAAACTGAAAGTTCTTAGAAAATCAAAAACTAAGCATTCTAGCAAGTTATTAGTTTTATTATAACTTTTCAAAATAGCGTCCATTTACATCAATACATCGCTGCATTCGATGGAACCATTGAGAAAAGCACCTTGCCCACTCGGCCTCAGGGGTCTCTTCGACGGCGTTTTGAAACGCAGCCACTGCTTCTTCGGCGCCCATAAAATGTTTTCCTCGAAGTTTTTCTTTTATTTTCAGGAATAAATAAAAATCGCAGGGTGCGAGGTCGGGGCTATACGGCGGGTGACCCAGTAATTCCACGTCTGAGGTCGCCAAATAGTCGATCGTTTGCCTGGCGGTGTGCGACGAGGCATTGTCGTGATAAAGGAGGATCCTGCTGCGAGGTCGTTTCTCTCGAACTTTTTCCAAGACAAGTGGCAAACAGTTGTGAGTGTACCACTCTGCATTAACCGTTTTCTGATCCTCTAAGACAACTGTCGCGTAATGACCTGTCTTTCCGAAGAACGAGGCCACCATCTTTTTTCCAACACTTCGACCTCTCTTCACTTTAGTTGGCAACTCTTCGGAAGGAAACACCCACTGAGCAGACTGTCTGTTGGTTTCCGGATCATAATAGTAAATCCAGCTTTCGTCACCCGTTAGTATGTCGAACACAACATTTGAGTCACCTCCGTTAAATTTTTGGATCATTTCTCGGCACCAATCAACACGGCGGAGTTTTTGAGCCTCGGTCAAATTATGCGGTATCCAGCGGGCACAAAGCTTCCTGACCGCTAAATTTTCATGGAGGATTTTGTGCACTTGACTCATACCTATGCCTAGACTTGTCCGAATCTGCTGATAGGTCACTCTTTTGTCAGTCTCTATCATACGCCGCACAACACTGATATTGTCTTCAGTCGTCGCTGTAGAAGGCCGCCCCTCACGCAAATCATCGGTGAGTAATCTCACCGATGATTTGCGTGAGGGGCGAACTAATGTTCGACCACGTTTGAATTCATTAAACCAGTTGTAAACTGTGGCACGAGATGGGGCTTCACCGTGAAAAGCCAATCGAAGTCTATCATAACTTTCTTGTTGACTTATATGACATCGAAAGTCATAAAAAATCATTGCACGAAAATTTTCTCGGCTTAAATTCATTCTGACGTGCACAGACAATTTTCAATTTGCCGCCAAATCGTAAAACAAATGACAAATGAATGAAATGTATACTCAATATTATTGGTAAAGAGTTCTATTTTCAAAATTTAAACTTATTTTTTTAATATAATGCTTTTAAGTTGCCAGTTCTAAAAACTTTCAGTTTGGCTCTCGTACGGGTGTGAAAGTAGTTGCCTATTACCAATCAAATCAAATAACATTTGTAATTTCAAAATTAATGCTATCAATATGTACTAAATACTATTTACTAAAATATTTTTTATAATATTTTTTTGTTTCGTTCTAAAGACTGAATTATTATTTTTATTAGGGTAACTATAAAAACCTAGCTATTGCCCGCAGCCTTACCCCCGCGGTGATCAATTAACCGCTTCGATCGATTTCTGCTATCTTATTTTTCTAGATGGATCAAACTGCACACTGTGTAAATTTGATACAAATCGGTTAAGTAGTTTAGGAGTCCATCGCGGACAAAACACCAAGACACGTAATTTGTATATTTTTTTATGTTATAGGAAGGCAAACAAGCAGACGGATTTCATGATGATAAGAAATTTACGCCGCCTGGAGACACCAAAGGTGGTAATGGTGCGTTGCCAACCTAGGTCGGGATGATCGGCCTAGAGCAAATGTAAGTTTACCGGCTGTTTTACCCTCTGAACCGGAACACGTCATGACGTTATCGCGGCAGGAATAGATAAGGTGGTACCAATTCGAGCAAGTCGTTGCGAAATTCTACCACAAGCCTATGCTCGCCTTTTGCGAGCTGCCTACATAGTAAGGCGGATGGTCTATTCTGTAAAGGAGCCCGGACCATTATGGGAAAAATCTAAACGGTATATTAAGACATGAAAATAATTCACATATTTTATTAATTTTGTTGGATATCTAACATGACATTTAACTGTAAAGAAAATATTTTTTCATTTCAATGTACAAACCGCCGCCAGAACCCTGGTCCAAATTTTACAGTTTCGTATATTGGAAAAAGGTTTAAGCGTTCCATCATTAAAAGTGAACACCTACATGCCTCATAGTCGCTGAAACTACGTTAAAAGCTTGCCATGTTTGAATGCCACGGTAAAGTTAGAGCGAACGGTATCACGACAATTTCATTCATTTTCTAAAATTCATGGTCTAAAATGTTGCTCTTTTTTTAAAGCAGAGAACAATTTCGTATTGCTATTTTAAATCGTATACCAGATCCTCATATTTTTAAAGAAAGAAACACTTGTACTGTTTTACTTGTCACTTATAATTCATTACTTTGTAATTAATAGCCTACCGGTTTCGCTTATACAGCATCATCAGGGCTAAAACTTAAACTCAAAAAAAGTAAAACAGTACAAGTGTTTCTTTCTTTAAAAATATGAATATTTGGAAGTTTTACCAAGTGCCGACGATAGAAAATATCAAATATAACGTATAACAGATCATTCATGATCATTCCGATCATTTCATGTTTTGTGACTATGTGCTTGAGACAGCTTATTCTTAACTTAGCTTAGGCTTAACTTTAAGAAGTTTGTCTGCTACGTTAGACTCTGTCACTTTGAAAAACCTACATGAAAAATTAATTATCATGTGTTCACCATGATTCAGGGCTTTCTCTGTAGTTTTAATTACTGAAGTGAAAACTTCTTTAGCGGCGTTGCGAACTTTTTTTGGAATGGGTAGAAACTTCTAAACTCGCGCCAGGACACGTGACCTTATCAAAAATACGTAAGACGGATGTAGAGTTAACAACTGGCACAGCGTCGAAGAGGAAGTATCCGCCTCTTTTTCTATAGCGCGGGGAAAATGTATGCCTGCGCCTGCTGTTTTAATTAGACAGCGCAGGGTGCTTGCGCGTTCGTTCATGTTGTCATGTTTATGTACGATAGCGCAATAAATGAATAAATAATTAAAGCAACTCGTGCAAAATTATTCCCTAACCATTCAAAAATATCAAAAATGCACAACGTTAATATTCAAGTTTTCACTGCTGACGGCACTTCCGGAGTGCTACCCGTTGTTTTTCATCATGTTGGCCCCGTGTGACTGCGGTCCCATCTGTAGCTGTTTCTCTGCCAAGATGCTTAAGGTGAGCATGAAATTAGTCATTGACATTGGCATCAAATGTGTCATTTAACATTGTCATAAATACGACCATTGGTGACAGAGTGCTGTGAAGAAACTTCGGCGAATTTAGGGTCGAGTTCCATCTTAGACAATGGCGGCCGAAATAGATACGCCAACTATTATTATTTTTTATGTGGAAGGTTAGCGAACAAGCTCACGGCTTTCCTGTTGGTAAGAGATAACCATGGACTATAGACACCATAGAGATATTAGGTGCTTCGCTGGCCTGAGGCAGGAATGTTAGACCTATTGTTTAAGGCTGTCCGGACCGGGAAATGACACTCATTGTGGCAGCAGCAATAGGTTAGTCGGCTGATTCCTACGTGGGCAAGTTATCTTACAGCATTTTATCACCAGTGGTCTTGCTGCTCATGACCTGTTTAATCTGTGCTTGTCATTTGCGATATGCCTGGCAGAGATGCATATGGCTTATTCTACTTAGAAGACCCGGACTAAAATGAGTACATACATGGGCCTTAGGAGAGCAGTGTACCTATTAATTCTATGGCTATCGTCGGCTGAAGTGTTAGTGTAGGTATATTCCTAATTCCACCGTTCAACTGCTCGGGTTCGATCACCGACAGGGAACAGCTATTTGTGTGATAAACACCAATATTTACATATTATCGCCGCTAGCGCGCTTAGCGGTCCGGCGTCAGACTAGAGTTTTTTTGGGTCAATTTCCGAGTCAGGTGACAAAAAATAAATAAATACGTGTTTCCAATTTTCTTATAAAAATAAAGTTACCCGGGTTTGGATATGTGCCCACTGTATATGTTGGTAATAGGCACTTATCACATTATAGGACTTAATGTCTACGTCTAGTTGTCGGTGCCTCGGTTGTGCCTCTGCCTACTCTGCCGGAGATATGGGCGTGAATATCCTTCTTTTCCATGTATTTGAATCTGTGTATTATTTTATGTTTATACGGGTATCAATTTAAGTATTTCTTTGTGTTAGTTGGCTTAAACCTATAACATAAGAAAAAAAAAGTATCTTCACGCCCATATCCCCGAAGAGATAGGCAGAGGTACAACCAAGGCACCCACGACTAGCCGAAGACACTAAGTCTCACAATGTGATAGGTGGCAAGTATATCGCCAACTGGGCACATTTCCAATCCCGACCAACATTTTGTAATTAGAAAATTGGAAAAACCCAATTTTCTTTTTGTTGGCCGAACCGGTTATTCGAACCAGGGACCTCATGCAGTCAAGTCCAACACCCGGACCGCTAGACCACAGAGGCGATATAACATAAGGATAATTAAAATGGAAGTGTATTGTGGAAAAGTATTAGAATGTATTTAAAAAGTACACACTTTTTTGAAGTAATTAGTTGTACTTTACTATAATTCCATCCAGTGTTGATAGTGCAAACTATAGACTATAAATCGCTCACTTTAGGACTAAATCCATGTGTGTAATTTGTCAGGGATAGATATTTTTTTATTTAAACTGTCTTAACCACAGTTGCCTCTTACTATTATTTCATCTCATATCATTCTATATTCATCATCTAAAGACTTATTCTTGTACGTTTTTTATGCCATGAAAAAGAAGATTCAACCTCATTAAATAAGTGTTTAATGAAGTCATTAGACAATCTAATGAAGTCATTAGACAAGTTAATCATTTCAAATATACTGTCATTTCATTTGCGTAGACTATTAAACCTATTTACAGGCTTGAAAGTGACAATGATTGGGGTGTTTAGTCATAAACGAGAGCACTTATAGAGCAAATAGTGTCAAGTGTAACATTTGGGACGGGTGGGAGCGAACAATAGACGATAATCAATAAGGCCCCGGACGGACCATTGTGTTTCTAATGTGTGGGAATTAGCTATTTCCTTCGTGACGAAGACAAATTATATTCCTACCTCGATTAATTACCGAGCTTAACTATGTTATCGATATACCCATCGAGATAGTTGATATTGTCAATTTAGTATTCGAATGGAAGCCATGATTTAATAGAAAATTTGTGGTAACATCAAGCGTGGGTAGTTTTCTTATGTTTAGTATCTTATAAATAAAATTCTCGTGTCACGGTGTGCGTGACTGAACTCCTTTGAAACGGCTTGACCGATTCTCATGAAGTTTTGTGAGCACATTGAGTAGGCCTGAGAATTGGTCAGCATCTATTTTTCATACCCTTAAATGACAAGGGTGACTCACCCTACTTTTTTAAATCACATTAACAAAAGTAGCACAACAACGTCTGCCGGGTCAGCTAGTTTTATTATAATAACGCTCTCTATACTTATTAAATAATATGTCCTGACTGACT
>NJDD01003731.1:0-10764 GCA_002245505.1 Calephelis nemesis | reverse complement strand
GTAAATACTCAATATTCCAAGGGAAGTTGTATAATACTTTTCATCTCTCCCTGTAAAGGAAATCCCATGGAGAGGAGTAAAATTAAAGTGGCAGTAATTGTAGCATTTGTAGTTTAGATATATCAGTATAAAGTCACCAAATAGTTTAAAATTCGTAATATAAAAAACCGTTGCAACACAGTCGTTGTAATAAAATTATTTTGATAGATTAGGAACATTTCTAAACACGATTTTCCCCCGTGTGGGTCCGGGCTCCTTTGCAGAATAGACCATCTGCGTACCTGCCAGGCAGCTCGTAAAAGGCGAGCACAGGCTACCGTCACTAACACCGTGACATCTGACTAAGTGGTAGAGTTTCGCAGCGACTCACCCGGATTGGTACCACCGCCTTACTTATATATAACGTCATGACGTGTTCCGGCTTGGAGGGTAAGGTTTTGCTCGAGGCCTAACAGGTTGCCTCAGGTTGGCAACGCACCTTTCCCAACTTTGGTGTCTCTAGGCGTCTTGAATTTCTTTCCATCAGGAAATCCGTCTGCTTGTTAGCCTTCCAATATTATAAAAAAAAAGTCACCAAATAACTTAAAATTCGGAATATAGAGAAACATATAAAAAACCGTTGTAACGCAGTTGTTGTAATAAAATTATTTTGATAGATAAGGAACATTTCTTTAACAGTCGTAACAACATACAAAAGCAAATAAAAGCAGTTTCTTTAATGACTTGATGTATTTTATCTAAATATATCTTAGTGCTTCACTGTATAGATACTTTGAAGGGCTAAATTCTAGCAGTTATCGTCCTGGGACTCATAAAAAGAGATTGCTTCCACTCCAACGACGTTTTATTGACTTATTAACATCGATATCAGATCGTAACACTTGATTCTTTGATCTTCGCCAAATATTTCAGCTACCTACACAAAGTATTTTTTGTTTATTTGGCAGATAAAAACTTGACGCTATAATTTAGAAAAATCGGATTTAGTTGTTGTGTTTGTACATTAGATTCACAAGATTTATTAGATACATAATTGTATTTTGAGAGAAGAGAGCTTTCAAAGGTTATTTATTTCTTTATTATTCAATGCTTTACCCTGTCAAATAACGTAACATATTTGATATTTTCCATCGTCGGCGCTTGGTAACACTTCCAAATATTCATATTTTTAAATAAAGAAAGACTTGTACTGTTTGCAGTATCCCTTATAATTTACTAGCTGCGCCCCGCGGTTTCACCCGCGTAAGTCCCAATCCCGCGGTAACTCCGAGATAAAAAGTAGCCTATATGTTATTCTGGGTCTTCAGCTACCTACATACCAAATTTCATTGTAATCGGCTTTGTAGTTTTTGCGTGAAAGAGTAACAAACATCCATACATCCATACATACAAACTTTCGCATTTATAATATTAATAGGATTATTTTATAAATAGCCTACAGATTTCGCTTATGACAGCATCATCAGGGCTAGAACTTAAAACATGACCTGATGATGCTGTCATAAGCGAAACCGGTAGGCTATTTATAAAATAATAAATTATAAGCGATACGTAAAACAGTACAAGTGTTTCTTCATTTTAAAATATAAATAACGTAACCTTTAAGGGCCATTTGCACATTGGCCCACTTGCACGTTTCTAGGCTAAATATTTAACTCAAAGTAAGCTTCTAATATCGGACTAATTCAATATATATTTGACAGTTTAACCATTTATTAAACTTAACCAAGGAACGTGCGAGTGACCCTGATGGGTTAAATTTAATAATAAGTTAAACTGTCAAATTGTAAGTGATTTACCGCTACTTTGAAGTTAACTCAGAGTTAAATGCTCAACCCAGGAACGTAGAAGTGGCCCTAAGTAACGTAAATCAGTATTTGATATACAAGATTTCATTGTAAGATTATTAATATTAAAGGAATATTTACCAAGTAAATTTTGGAAATGTAATTAAAAACAAGCTTATTCATAAGTAGTACAAATGTGCCAAAGAAATGAAATAATTTGATACACGTAAATAAAATAAGTACCTATTTACATAATTAACCAAATCAAAAACTGAACTTTGATGCTAAATAATAAAATAATATTTTTTAAAAAACCTTTATTCAATATTTTTAGTATTTTAACTTTTTGTTTTCAGTTTTTTTTTTAAGTTTTTCATATTTTTATTTTTTTTAATAAAGAGAATCAAAATATTGTAAAAAGAAATGTATATTTCTCATATACGTGACTGATGAATTCTAATAGAAATACAAAATCTTTGAACTTATTTTCAGAAGACGGCCATTAATTTGAAATCATTGATAATAGAATTTTAATAATATTACACGAAATACAACCTTCATCAACGAATCAAATTCAGTCAAAATGCTAAAAAAAATTGTTCTATCTACTCTTAGATGAGCTTAATTTCATTGTCTTTGTCTTTTGTATTTTTGTAACAATTGAGACTGACAGAGCGAAAAGTTTTCGAATTAACAACTTTCAGGAAAAGATCTTATTCATTCCTTAGGGAATAGAACGTACTTAGACTAAGATCCCTTGTCTTGTAGACGTTATTCGGCAACAAGTTCCGTATTCTATTATTTATCCTCTCTATCTATATCTATTTCTTTCTTGTATATCTTCTTGTATATTGTAAAAATCAATCGCTGTCTGTTAGTCTCGCTAAAACTCGAGAACAGTTAGACCTATTTGGCTAACTTGGAATTGGAATTAGTTGTTGAAGTCCAGTGAAAGTTTAAAAGATAAGAAAGAAGGAAAACAACGAGGAAACTAGGAAAAACAACTTTTCCCATTTTTCCCGTTCCGTTCTAACTGAATGGGTGTAACGAAGCTCGCTGGGACAGCTAGAAAAAAATAAGTTTTGAGAAGCTATTATTAAGCTATTCTAGTAATAACTGTACAATAGAGCCACTATTTTTTATTGTTCTAAAAAAAGGTCAATAATAAAGGACATAAAAAATATAAATAAAAGTTTTTAATTTATTTATCAATTGTAGGACTTATTTCATACTTCAATTACAGCAATATACAAGAATGTTGTAGACGCTGCTTACGTAGCTTATCAGGGTTCTACGATTCGTAGAAGTGCTACACAAGTTCAGTAAAGTAACTATTTTAACTTTCACAAGGTACTTGAAGGGTTTGGTTTGTCCGTTTTAAACTATAATTTTTAACAAATTAAATAAAAGGAAGATCATGTGTTCGATATTTTTATGTATGTTGATTTTTTTCCGTCATTTTAGACCAATTTAAAAAGAAAAAAAATAATAATTAAAAAGTGTAAGTTCGCTATTGGAAGTCCGATGGACGGATTCCTGATGTTAAGAAATTTACGCTACCTAGAGGTACCAAAGGTGGTAATGGTGCGCTGCCAACCTGAGGCCAGGTTGTTAGGCCAGACATACGGATGAGCTTTGGTACCAAAGATATGTAGAGTACGTCAATGTGGTGATACACGTAGTAGAGTTTACAGCTGTATTTTTTACTTTATTTTTATAATATTTTTTTGGTATATATAGAAGAATCTAATATCCAACACCAATAATTAAGACTTACAGCCATACCACAGTGAAATGTAGGCGCTTGTTTAACTTAGCACTATTTAAAATCGTCATCCAACCAATAACAAAATACCGCCTTACCTATTCCTGCCGCCATAACGTCAATGCTTGTCGTTAACGTTTTCCGGTTCGTAGGGTAATTAGCCGGTAAACTTACTTTTGTTAGAGGTCTAACATCCCGGTTTCAGGTTGGCAATTTCCACCTTTGGTGTCTCTAGGTTGCGTGAATGCCTTACCATCAGGAAATCCGTCTGCTTGTTACTCTTCCAATATCATAAAAAAAAATTAATAATATGTCAAAGTGGTGGTGGTATTGGTTGAAAATCCAACTTTAGACTCTGTTTAGTAAAACGTGTGTGCAACGAGGGTTTGTTTCTTTTTATAGTCAGACCGTTTTTTTTAAACCATTCAACTAATTTCAATACAACCACCTCGACGTATGCCATCGCGGTAGGTACGAAAATCAGATGAATTTTATACAACTCCCCGTGTTGGTCCGGGCTCCTTTGTAGAATAGAGCATCTGTCTTCCTTGCCAGGCAGCTCGTAAAAGGCGAGCATAGGCTTACAATCACTAACACCGTGACATCCGACTAGGTGGTAGAGTTTGGCAGTGACTCGCCCGGATTGGTACCACCGCCTTACCTATTCCTGCCGCCTTAACGTCATGACGTGTTCCAGTTTGGAGTGTGAGGTAGCCGGTAAACTTACTTTTGCTCGAGGTCTAACATCCCGATCTCAGGTTGGCAACGCACAAGTGATAAGTAAGGACGTCAGTGCTTGCCATTGACGAATTCCGGTTCGGAGGGTAAGTTAGCTTACTATTGCTCGAGGCCTAATATCAAGGCTTCAGGTTGGCAGCGCACCGTTACCACCTTTGGTGTCGCTAGGCGACGTCAATTTGTTACCATCAGGAAATCCGTCTGCTTGTTTGCCTAGGAAGGCATGACATCAACAAAAAAAATACTATCACGATAGGTCCCCTATTCAATTATATAACTATGTATTAAAATCGCCTCTGTGGTCTAGCGTTCCGGCGTCAGACTTGACTTGAGGTCCTGGGTTCGATCCCCGGGTTGGACTACAAAAAGAAATAGAAAACGCAATTTTTAAATTTTCTGTTATAAAATAACGTAGCCCGAGATTGGATATGTGTCCGGCAGGCGATAGGCTTGACACCTATCACATTATGGGACTTAGTGTCTTCGGCTAGTCGTGCGTACCTTAGTTATGCCTCTGCCTACCACTTCTGGGGTATAAGCGTGAAGGTACTTATATAAATCAATAAATGAAACAAGTTTGAAACAAAAGATATAAAAAAATTTAACTACCCACAGGAGAGTTGAATGCGGATATACCGTGATTATGTCCGGTTGTTTGAGTATAAACCACGGCAACATAGTAATATTATTTATTAATACGACCTAATTCTTCGCCAGTATTTTAGTCGACAAAGTATTTTTGGTTCTTTATCGAGATCGAATTAGGGGTCGCCGTTTCAACATTTAATGATGTAATACAACATCTGAAATTATAGGTTTAGACGAGTTTAAAGAAAACAAGGGAAAAATACATCTTATATTACCATTACGCCATTCATATTTCGTCCCTCGCATGACTAACTGTCCTATCTCAGTTTAGACAATTTCCAGAAACCACGCTTTTTCAGTTTGGTCCTTTTAAGTTGAGTTTCTAGTTATACTTTAGAGAAATGTCAATAAGTCGAGAATCAATGATCGTACAATTACGTGAGTTAGGGAAATCGTAGATAACTAATTCAAGAAGATATTTTTAGTCCTAAGTCCCAACTCAAATCGCTGAATTAATGAGTTAGGACAGTTAGTAATGCGAGGGACGATTTTATTTGTGTTGTTAAAAGTGAAATATTAGGCTGACTAAATATTTACAAGCAATAAATGTTACGAGCTTTGAAAATAAGATTATATCTTACAAATGATTTCTAATCGTAAGATTTGCTCAGAATTTGTTACAAACATATACACCTATATACATATCTACAAGCCAATTCCCTTACGAAGTAGCATAGAGTGCAAAATGTCACAATTTTGGCAGACTTCCCTGACTTCCTCCACATTTAAGTACCCTTTTTAACAAGCACGCATGTTTTTAATACTTTTTTACCACCCTCAGATTAAACCCGAGCAATTTCATTGAATATCTCTCCAGGTATCTATCCAAATTCACAGGTGTATCTGTTTTGTCAATTTTTCATCTGTGATTCTTTCCACATGACAAAACCAACGGAACATGTCCTTCCTCATTTTAAACACTTTTTTTAATCCCCCTCTTTCTCGGATCTCACTGTTATGTATACGGTTAGCGGGCGTTACACCACACATTTTCTGAGGCTTTCACATTTCGACCGTGTTTATCCTACTGTTAAAAACTATCCTTCAAAATATGTGTTCAATAAGCTACAACACTTTCAATCAAAATCAGAAAAAACTTTATTCATTTTGACCTTACAGATGGTACTTCTTCGCGTCGACACATTTATAAACTACCACTGGATCAGAATCGTGGATATACACTAAGAAGATCTTTGGAAAGAAACTCAATCTTGTACAGGATGGAATTTTAGCCATAAACCCCCTTATAGACCTACTTCTCTCTTCTCAAAATGATGAAAATAATAACTTATGAAGTTCGGACATGAGCATGGCTTAATCAAACTTTATACAGTGTTACAGTTGTGCATAATACCGACCACGTAACACACTCGGTAATAAGGCCTCGCGCAGAGTTCGCTAACTTCGAAATAGCTATGTAAGCTTTCGTGTTACAATGTTACCTTTATTTGTGGTTCCAATACCGTGCCTTTGTAATTATGGTGGCCGGGTCATAACACACCGGATACCAATAGTTTGATCAAACGATAGCTTGCTTTCCAAGTTTATGACGTCCCAGATTTTTAAGAAATATGTCGCCACATTAGTAAGAAACGACAAAACGTAATATGGTGACATTAGTGCACATACAGGAAAACTAGTGATTTTAAAGTTATGGATATGGTTTTGGCGCCATCAAGAGAAAAGATTTTGGAAGTTTTTTCATAATTATTGGATATAATGAATATGATATATAGTGAAATTAGACAATATTTGTGGCATTTTGTACAATTTTGTCTAGTGAAAGTGTACAAATGAAATAATTATGAAGAAATTAGCGTAACGTGTATTTCTTCGTTGCCGCCAAATCTCTCTATATGGGCTTGGGTAATGAGGCCACCGCTTTGCACAAGACCCAACATGACTTTTATGGATGGCTTGCGACCAATCTAAAATAATAGAAACCCGATGGTAAATCGGTTAACTTGATGGAAATTTCTACTTGGCTGTTGGCAAAATGCTAACGCAAATGCCAAAACTAAAGGAAGAAGAAGAAGTAATGAGTTATAAATTCATTCTTCACAAATGGTGAAGTGCAAAGTGTTGCTTGCTGGAGTAATTGTGATTCCTGTGAAATAGGACAACGAGTCGATAATATTCTGCTTGACAATGCGTCATTGAAAACGTATCGTTTAAATTATAATTTAGTTTTGAGAATTTAAAAAAAAATGTTACAAGTTATAGCTGGCCTTAAAACTTCAGTGAAGTAAAAAGTAAAGGTTTATTGCCGGTCAGGCAAATCCTCTAATAGATTATTAATTCACTATCAAGGAATTTGCTCTTCCATACAAATAGTCCAAAATTATTAAGCTGAAAAGGCCGATGAAAGTAATTATTAGTTTATTCAATAATTAACCAAACCTTTCATAACCTACTTATTAAAATTCGTACACTTACATATTACAACGAGAATAATTTATGCTTCTCCATGGAATTATGTACAAAAGATTAACAACGTTATCATTTTATATGCAGGAATTTATGCCACTTAGTTTCCGAGTATTTTCACGTCCTACGTTAGTTTATACCACGTATAAAACGTCTACAAGCAAATTGTGTTATGAATATTCATCATAAATGCCTATAAGCTCGATAATAACTATACCCAGTGTAAAGGTTACTTAAATTTTGTCAAAATTTATGTTTTTATAAAGTCTTTATTAGATATGTCAATATCATCGTGCTAAAATACTGATAGCTAAAAACAAAATGTTAGAGTACTTACTTTAAAAAGAATATATCAAATTGAATTTTGACACAATAGCTTGAGCTCATAGTCCGCCTTCCTGGGAGTTGCAGTTGCAAAAATTCTAAATTGTTGGAATAGTTACTTATACTTTAAATCCAACATTCACTTCTGTAAACATGGGAATCCCCTAGAATCGCATAAAGGATGTCATATCACCGTTTTAAAATCTGTCTTTGACAAACAAACACGGAATTAAATTCTTCTTCTTCTTATATAAATATGGTTTTCGATCGTTTTTCACGACTATTTTGCCAATGTCAAGTTAGTTAATTCTTATACAATATACAGTCATAAGTCACTATGTACAAAGTCATGTCAAGTCAGGGTCTTGAGTAAAGCTCTGGCTTCGTTACTCAAGCTAATTAGTGAGATTTGGCGGCAGCGAGGAGATAGACGATACATTAATTTCTTCATGATTATTTCATTTGTGCACTTTCACTGAACAAAATTAATCTAATTCCCATCTAAATTAACCAATTTCACTCAATATAAACACGAAATTGAATAATAATGAAAAAATTACGACCACATTCATTCACGATGGCGCCAAAACTCCAAAAATTAATTAATGATATTCCACTGAAATGTCAATTAACTTCGACAACTAGGTACCGCGTTACGATTTCTCGTACTAGAGAGAACGATTTAGATACGCACTGTTTAAAGGGATGGAGTAAAAGTACTTATATCGAATCAGTGTTTCCTCAAGTGTATTTGATTTTCACACATGATAACGTTACACACGTTTTGACGCGCCGATTTGAAAAGGCGGTATCTTCTTGTGTGAAACACTGATGTTAACTGTTTTTGTTCTTAGTAGATTTTAACATTTGCCCGGAAAATTTGATGTTTCTAGTATCTATGTATGTAGTCTAAGGTTTGAGTGGCGGAGATTGTTATAAATGTTAATAATAATAATAATGTATTCTATTATAAATAGTCGTTTGGTAGACTATGCAATTAAAAGCCATTTTCGTAGCAACTTTATTTTGAGGTTTAATTATAACATATCTAAAACCTTGGTGTAATCAGTAAGTTGACAGTAGGGACAACACACCCAACCCTATTTTAAAACTCTACAAAGTCCCGTATGAAGTATGTTTTTAGGGTGGGGCTCCACAGAGCCAGCTCTAATTGTGATCACATCTAAGGTAGAGCATTTCGAATACTACCTATAGTAAGCATGATATAAAAGGCATATAAATTTGAAATGAATATGTCTAAGAGTATACACCAAAAAATAAGATTGGATAGCCGTGGTGAAAGAACACTAATTATAGGCAATTCTAACACATCAGTTTTATACAAATCTAGTCTTTTTGAAATATCTTTTTGTTATATCTTGATAATGTACTTTTTAATTGATTAGTTTTTGTTTGTATTCTATTCGTTACATCTTCGTTGCTTTATTCATGTTTTTTCCTTTTTTAACAGTTAAATTTGTGTAAGTTAGTTAAATCTTTGGGTAAGTTGCTTTGTAATTAATAATTTTGAATTTAATAATCTAGCGGTGTTTAACTGTAAATGCTTAATACAATTAAGTAGCTTAAGTTATTATGCATGATAAAATACATTTTATCATTGTACTTAAACGTTGGTAAGCCATTGAAATTAAATAAAATAAAACTGAAATTACTACCTCTCGTAGGACTTTTGGGACTGCTTAATAACTAACTTTTTATTAAAACTTAATATCTGATCGGTTAAATCAATTTTGCTAATTATTTTTTTACTATGTTAACTATTTTAAGGAGAAGGTTACACTTATTAATCCCGAGCAACATTTTTTTTATTACAAAACTTGTAAAAAGTAATTTTCTTTTTATTGCCCGACCCGGGAATAGAACACAGGACCTCATGCAGTCAAGTCCAATACCTGGACTGCTAGACCAGAAAGGAATTGAAAAAACAATACTTTATTTTTTCGTACAAACTGCTAGTAGCTGCTAATGTCAAGCGATACGAAGTTCACAGGGTTGGTTAGTTGTAAACAGAAATGTAATATGTAGGCGATCACATGTTTCCCTTCCGAAATGACTATAAGCATCTTTATTCATTCACCAGCTGTTGTCTGCGGCTTCGCTCGCGTTTTCACAGGAATCTGTTGTGTGATCATGATTAAAAGTAGCCTATATGTTCATCTAGGTCACAGTCTATCTGTGTTCAAAATTTTATACAAATTCGTCTAGCTTTTCGAACGTAAAAGAGTAACAAGCATCCATACATACATACTTACAAACTTCGATATTTAGAATATTAATAGGATTCATTTTCTTAAAAGTAACTACTGTATTTGTTTATAATTTAGGGGCTTCATGTTTTTGATTGCGATTGTACCTAAATACCTTTTTAACAATTTACATGAAAAATAACAACCAGTTTAAGCCACCGCAATATTATCCGATTTAATATTACACATGTCGGATTACCAATAATCAGAAAAACATTATACTAACATATCATTACGTTCAACTATCTTTAAGGATGATGGTTCTAGCCGTTTCCCAGTAAATGTGGTGATACCTTTCCATTAGGCATCTGTTATGATTCGTTTCGTAACACGCGATGCTAGCATTATGAACTATACCGTGTTTTATTTTTCTTTTTGTAGATTTGGATGAGGTTTAATCATCTCTTATTTATAAACTTATCATTTTTTTATGATTTTGGAAGGCAAACAAGACGGATTTCCTGATGGTAAGAAATTCCCGACGCCTAGAGACACCAAAAGTGTTAGATGCGTTGCTAACCTGAGGCCGAGATGTTAGGCCCCGAGCGAAAGTTTACCGGCTACCTCACCCTCCAAAAAGGAACACGCTATGACGCTATGGTGGCAAGAATAGGTAAGGCGGTGGTACCAATCAGGGTAAGTCACTGCGAAACTCTACCACTAAGTCAGGTGTCACGGTGCTAGTGACGATAATCCTATGCTCGCCTTTTATGAGCTGCCTGGCAGGAAGGCAGATTGTCTATCCTGCAAAAGAGCCCGGATCAACACGGGGAGCACATTATTGCCCAAGTTGACAAATATTTGTTAT
>NJDD01003728.1:78854-91068 GCA_002245505.1 Calephelis nemesis | reverse complement strand
GACCCTACTACTATTGAAAGTGCGGCTTCTTATTTGGGGCTGGTTACCCGTGTGAGCCAACGGATACAGTGCTGAACGTAGGTCTCCGTTTTGGGGCTGGTTACCCTACTGTATGACCCTAAATTTCGATGTGTGGCCTCTTGCTTGGGGCTGGTTACCCTTGTGGACCGGCTGACGCACTGCTGGATAAAGACCTCCTTTTTGGGGCTGGTTACCCTGACAGGTGGTCTTTAAAGTCGGTACAGTAGAAATAGAAGAAACGGTGTACCGGGATTTAGAAAGTTTGGTGTCTGATGTATGAGCAGTTACCCGTCGACACCTATCCGGGCCTGCTTTTAATTTAAATCAACCTCGTCATGTCCGTCTGACACAATATCCGCATTGTCCTGTTTCATGTAATTAATAGGCCTTGATTGCTGGAATTTAAATTTATTATTATTATATTCGCGTTTTTTACACCGGTCTATTGTGTGACCCGGTGTCTTGCAGTACCGACACACTACAGACACAAATCGGTTATTTGGAGTTTTATTTAAATGGGACGGACCCGGTTGAGGAAATCTTATAAATCTATTTTGGTTATTATTAGGCACACTATTTCTAGGCTGGTTAGAATAACTTCTAGACGGATTGTGTTTATTCATAAATTGTACTAATTTTTCTTCAGAAATTGCGATATTAATCGCCTCGTTAAGGGAGTTCGGATTTTGACACCTTACAACTAATGAAATCTTAGGATTTAGTCCTAATATGAATGTGTGTAGCGCCAGGTCTTGCATTGCTGACAATCTGCCTAAAAGTTCGGCAGTACGCGGACAGGACATATTAACTTCCGTTAATAATTGCGAGAGACATGATTCTATCCTAAGAGCATATTGGCTAACTGTTTCACAAGGATTTTGCTTGCATTCCTGTAAGTCGGTTAGTAAATGGTCATAGTGTTTACGTTCTCCGAACTGGGATTTTAAAAACTCCTTTAATGTAGGCCAATTGGTAAATTCTTTTACTGAACAGGCTGATTCAGCTCGACCATCTAGTTGACTAATGATATATTTCAAAATTAAGCCTTGTTGACTACCTGTTGCTAGATCTATAGCACTTTGACAGTTGTTAAGGAAAGCGTTTAAACTTTCCCTACTCCCGTTGTACGGCTTTATAAATCTTAAAATTATACTGAGGGATTCTACTGATTCGATTTTAACGTCAGTTTCGTTGTGAGACATTTTGTAGATTAAGATTTTAAAAGTTAAAACAAAATTTAAATGTACAAGAAAAATTAATTATTATAAAATATTAAAGTCGCTAGTCTGCGATCACCCTAACGGATGTTGTACCGGAGGTCGAGTCTAGACGGCGAAGAATTTGCTTACACTGCACTGATAAAAATGTTAGAACTGTGGTGACTTACAGAAATATGAATACTTGTCCTGGCATAATGTTTTATGAATGTGTCTTTTCTTCACAGGATACAGTGGTACTCCAGGATGCAGGATACAGCGATTCAGGATACGGCGTCTCAGGATACAGCGTCTCAGGATACAGCGTTTCAGGATACAGCGTTTCAGGATACTGCGGCTCTTGCAGGACAATATCGCGACGGAACAAAATAGACTTTCTTTTTCTTTTCTTTTCAGGATACGGCGAGTTTTCAGGATATAGTGATTATTTTTTTTCAGGATACAGCGAGATTTCAAGATTTATGAGTCTTCAGGATACAGCGATTTTTCAGGATACAGTGAGTCCTCAGAATACGGCGGTTTGCTTCACAAATTATAAAAAGGGAAAAAGTCTGTGTCGATTTTGGTATAGTTTGTTTGCACTGATAGTTTATTCACTTGTTAATAGTTTATTAGTTATATGAAAGTACACTGGATAATTAAAAATTTAAATAGTTCAATTCACTAGGTTAAAAGTTTTTAGAGACGTTTTCCGGGGATTTTTGATTTTTCAAATCCCTTAAGCTGCCACCAAATGTTATACGGGCTCCGACGGAAGCCTTTTTAAAAAAAGATTTTATTTTGAACTGGAAGAGATTTAATCGACAAAAGACTTATATTAATTTACACTTGAATTTAATTGTATGAGAAATAAAGAAATGGAGCAGAATGGGAACCGGCGGATATAGAAAGATCTGCTCTGGATGAGGACTGAGTGAAGACTGCCTGAGACTGACGAGGAGTGGTAGATATTGAAAGGAGATATGCTGACTGCATGGAAAAAGGGAGTCTGAGTGGAGGGTTGATGTGTAGGTGCTGGGTAAGGTATAAGGGGTACAGTACTAGGGTATAACAGCACCATTACCGTCTTAGGTGTCTCTAGGCGGTAGGTATTTCTTACCATCAGGAAATCCGTCCGCTTGTTTGCTTTCCAATGTCATATAAATATTTTTTACTAGCTTCCGCCCGCGACTCCGTCCGCGCAGATGTCGGTCTAAAACTGAAAAATAAAGATTTTTGCTACGTATTTTTCCAGGATAAAAAGTATCCCATTGTATGCCCAGGATAATAAGGTATAATTATACCAAGTCATTTCATCGAAATCGAACTGTTAGTTTTCACGTGATACCTGAACATACAGACAGACAGACAAAATTTTTTGTAATCACATATTTGGGTTTGGTTTCGATCTAATATAAAATATAAATGAATCTTCGTTGTTAATTTTAATAATTTCAGACACCACTCATGTTTCAAATTCCTGTAGTTAACTGGTTTTATAGAAATAGTGGACATTTGAGGATAGCGTCTACTGTTGACGGAGTTGAGCTTGTTGGATCGGGGCGCATCGCATTGCAAAGCACACTGCACAAACTTATAAGAGATACTATCATAGAAATGTGAACCTAAGATATAATATATTATATATAATATATATTATAATATAATGGTCAATGGATACTATCAACACTGAGGCAGGCCGGCCACATCTGTTATTTAGCCAAAGAGTAAATACAAAAAGTAGAGAGGCGACTCGACTTTAAAATGTTTAATATGAAAAGTGGCGCCTCTATTAGTTAACATGCTTTAGAAGAAACTTTAGCGTAAAAATGTCATTAGTGCTCTATTAACAATAAGGATGTCGTGATCTTTGGTGACTGTAAGCCGCATCAGGGAATGCGCGCGGGGTGCCGAGCGGCAATCCGCCGCTGAAAATCCGCGTCGATGTGCCCCGGCACAGTTGGATTTGCTCCATACAAAATGTATTAAAGCGATCTAGGCGGATTATTGCGCTGCGATGCGCCCCGTCCAAATAGGCGCTACCCTAAAAGCTACTAATTTGACAATTCAAAATCCACGATCAATATACGACCGTATTATCCATCAAGTCAGCGTTCGCAGTTGTGTTCTATTCTTTGGTAGGACAGCCGTATAACTTGCACACATGGCCTGCGGCCCGTCAGGAATCGAACACGAACCTCGCGATTGGTCAGTGTAGTTAGAAGTGTACGCTAGCCACTCGAAGTGTATAAGTACTTATACCTCGCACAACGATCAAAATATATTTTTCTTTGTTCCCAAACAAAACCCATTATGTGAATGTTGTATTTTACCACATAAATGACAGTACTTTTAAACTGATAAAACAATTCGTGCAAAATGATTCCCTAGCCATTCCAAAATATCAAAAATGCACAGCTTTTATATTAAAGTTTTATCACCCTGGAGTGCAACTCCTTGATTTTTTATTCTTAACTTGTTCCAGATGGAAAAGCGTTGAAATTAATGAGTAATTTTGTTGTCTTTTTATAGAGTAAAACTTGGAAACTGCATGGGATTGGGGGAGCGACCCTACAGCTTGCCCTGGTGGGGTTAACTTTCTTGAAGAGGTTTTAATCCGGCCCGCCAAGGGTATTTTTTTGAAAAAATATGAACCTACTAAAAAAATTGTGCAGGAAACGTTCAAAGACTATTGAAATTTTAAAAATTAAGGTACTGAATAGATACTTCAAACATATATATTGCGTATTTCATATGTGAAGACTTCAGAAATAGATTTTATTTTAATAAAGGGTTGTAAAATAAAATAAAAAATGCCTTATGTTATCTTTATACAACGTTTTATAATCGTAATATTTACTGCTATTTTTAGGTGTTTTAATAAACCGGCCCGCCTCAAGATTAAGGGTACCTACGCACTATGCGGTTAGCCGGAATGCGGCCAGCCGTGCGGCCGTAAAAAATTTGTACGAGAACGTAGTTTTCATTCGCACTACGATGCGGCTGCCGCTCGACCGCTCCGGTCGTTCTGAGCGCTGCGGCCCGACTGACGGCCAGCCGGACGGTCGCTATACACACTACGCGGATATGCTAGTTTGCGGTTGCCCGCCATTGACTGTAAACGTGTTTACCAACGTGCCCGCATTTTACTGATAGTTTATTACTATGGATTTCGATACCGAAAAATTTATAAAAGAGATACAAAATAGGTCGGCTATCTGGAATACTAAATCCGCAGAATATTCCGATAAAAATTTACGTTCAAAAGCTTGGGAAGAGTTGGTGGAGATTTATGGAATTGATTTATCACAGGATAAAAAAAAGAACTTGGTAAGTGCCAATCAGTTTATTTGAAAATATTGTTTTAGTGATGACCCATCTTCTTTATTGTCTCAGTATATTTAAATGAAATTATCTTGCCAGATTACCCTCCCTTCGTTCATGAAATAATCTGCAAATAATTCTCGATATCTCAATGCAGTTGTATTGTTTCTACGCACACTATCTCAAGCAATTGATTCAGTCAGTGGATTATTTAGTGAGTCTTCAAAAGAATACCCATCTCTGTCTCTCACGAAGTTGTGTAAAATACACACAGACTTAATAATATAATTAATTAAATCGGTATTAACATTAATGGGTCTATGGAAAATCCGCCATTTATTCGCAAGTATCCCAAAAGTACATTCAATATAGCGTCTAGCTCGGCAAAGCCTATAGTTAAACGTTTTTCTTGTAACATTTAAATCACGTCTTGGATATGGGCGCATCATAGTTGTACTTAGTTTCCCATCACAAGCCCCGATGCAGTGAGGGAAATGTGTTCGGTTAGAGAAATCATTTGCAATTTGAAGCCACTTTTCTTCCGTTGGTTCTGGTAGACATATTTCTTTTAAGCAAAACCATATCGCAGCACATACTTCTCGTACTATTTCGGCGACTGTGCTAACTCCAATCCTAAATATGTAATGCAATTCAGTGAATGAGCATCCCGTTGCCAAATATCTAAAACAAATTTTCTTTATTGCAGGTCTCAATACTCAAAAAAAGTGGCGGAACATTCGCGACGCTTTTGTAAAGGCCCATAAAGCAAGGATAGGTCCGAGTGGATCTGCTGCGAAAAAAAAGGATTCTTATATATTTTATGACAATCTTTTATTTATAAGAGATACAGTAACTGTTAATCGCACAGACGGTAATGCTACAGTAAATGAAATGACGACTTCACGGAATGAAGACAATCCTTCATCAAATACTGTATTGGCATCAAAGAAAAGAAAGAAAAATAATGAAGACCACATTGGTGCACAGTTAGTCGGAGTTTTAAGTAAAAATTTAGAAAAAAAAAATTTGGATGATGACAACGATCGCCTTTTTTTCTTGTCATTGGTAAAGGATTTTAAGAAAATACCCGATCACCTGCGAATGCAAACTAAGTTAGATATTTTAAGAGTAATTAATGACGCACAACAGTTTTCTGATTACTATGCAAACACACAGTGGAGTTCTTCAAGGCCCAATTCCTATCGTGGATACCAAACGACACAGTATTTAAGAAATAACCCCAATAGTCAGCCTATGTATCCGTCGGAATTCGGACGACCACATTCTCAAGAGTCTGCAGCGAGTCCGTCGCAAAACTTGGATGTACAATCACCATTATCAAACGGCCAACAGTCTGATAATAGTGAACTTTCGTCTTACTTGAAACTTTTTAATTCTTTAAATAATAATGAGAATGATTAAAATATGAACCCACTTTCTTTTGATCAATAAATAATAATAAATTAACCACATACCAAATGTATTTTATTTTTCTTACCTTAGCACTAATGTTAACTTTAATTCCGACTTAATGCAATTTCGAAACTGTGTATTTTGCTTTGTTATATTGGTTTTTGTTCAAAATATGTTCAAAAGTTCTTCGAACGATTTCAGACTCATTCTAGTATATCCAAAAAACTTGTCTCCATACTTTTTGAGCTCTTCGAAAAACAATTCAAAATGCTTGCTCTCATCTCGAGTTTGCAAATAAGGATGCACCCAGTACCTTTTTTTCTGTTTCTTTTTATAACGCGAGTAAATATAATAAATAGCTGCGACTTCTTCGACGTCCATCTTGGAAATGAGCAGATCCAACCGCAAACCACTACGGTTTCTAAACGCACTCTCCGGTTGGAGGTGCGGCTATCCGCCACCCGGCTAACCGCAAGCGCAACCGCTTCCTACGGTTAGCCGCACGGCTGGCCGCATTCCGGCTAACCGCATAGTGCGTAGGTACCCTAATTATAATTTACTGGCCCGTCACTAGATTTTTTAACTTACCGGCCCGCGGTCAAAAGAATTTGCCCACTCCTGGTATAGATGCTTCATTACCTACTTATTATAAGCAATTTTATAGTGCAAATG
The DNA here is from genome assembly GCA_002245505.1 of Calephelis nemesis. Taxonomy (NCBI): domain Eukaryota; kingdom Metazoa; phylum Arthropoda; class Insecta; order Lepidoptera; family Riodinidae; genus Calephelis; species Calephelis nemesis. The sequence continues at coordinate 84,442 of NJDD01003728.1, read as the reverse complement.
TTTAACCCTATCCACCGTAAACTATCAACCTCCTTGCAAGTCAGAAGTTGCAACAGCAAAACAAATAAGTATATTTAATCCCCGGTAACCTTAAATACCTCAACTACAAAATATCTTTAATACTTTTTAAATATCATTGCTTTAATTGTATTTAGTTTGTATATTTGTGTTAAAGCTGTTCTGCAAAAAGGTCGTTTAGACTATAGGTATGTTTTTTCTGACAGCGAGTCTAATACTCAGGTACTTACGAAAATACTGGTGAACTAAAATACGTTTTTTTTAAAGTTCATCGTTTTATGTTACATTTGAACAACCGTCCATTGTACAATTATTATAATCGTTAGCTTATTTTCGTTTCTCCATTTTTGCACAATAATTCATTACCTACGTGGTGATGGAACAAGTGGATGAAATTGTATATCTTAGTTTTGTTTTGAACGGGGATGGAAGGAACACCTTGGATGTAGAAAAGACAGTGTGTGCAGGGAATAGTGTGAATGGCGCTATTTCAAAGCGAGGTTTTGAGTCAAAGGGCTAGACTCGCTTTGTATAATTCTGTGCATATCCTAAAGTTAAGCAAAGTTAAGAAAAAGCATGAGAGTAGAATAAATGCGGTCGAAATGAGAGCGCTTTGAAAAATCTAAGGTGTAATGCTCGCTGACCGCATTCGTAACATTGAGATCCGAGAAAGAGTGAAATTGAAAGTGTCGGTGTTAGAATGAGTATGAATGAGACCGTTCTCATTTTAACACGGACACTTTCTCGTTCTGCCTTCACGCCCTTGCACGGTTCGGTCACGAGGAAAGAATGACAGGTGCAAGATTACAAAATATTTACAATGCGAATGTGGATTGATGTATGGACACCGGGAAACGAAGGTTGACATTCCACGGTCAAATCACTCAGGTGTTATCCTAGGAGTTGTCTTAGGAGTATAATAAATTGTATAATAGGAGGCGTGTTTGTATGAAAAAGGGTAATGAATATGGAGGAAGCCAGATCTGCAGATCTGCCAGGATCGTGAGATTTGGCACTCGATACTCTCTGCCTTCCCTGTAAGAGACTTGAAGTAAACATATATATGTATGTGTAATTCATAAATGCTTATTTCAAGCAATGTGCTGATGAGTCTTGCATTGTTTTATTTGACGTCTCTGAAACCGGCGTTTTTGTAAAATAGAGTACCTATCGAATTTGGACGAGGCAAGATAGTAGGGTTACTCTTGAATCTCGATTAATGCAATATTGGAAATTGGAATCGGATCTGTTACTTTAGGTAGGTACTCTTAAACACAATACTAGCGAATTATTAAATTTTAATTAATAATAAACAAAGTATCTTCACGCCCATATCCCCGAAGAGGTAGGCAGAGGCACAACCAGGGTACCCACGACTAGCCGAAGATACTAAGTCGCACAATGTGATAGTTGGCAAGCCTATCGCCAAACGAGCACATATTATTAAGAAAATTGGCAAAACCCAATTTTCTTTTGTTGCCCCACCCGGGATTCGAACCCAGGACCTCATGCAGTCAAGTCCAACAACTGAACTGCTAGACCACAGAGGCGATGCGATAATAAACAATAGATGATTTTATCCCATTCATTGAATTTTGTTGTAACTAAATGTTAATCATCCGTTACTACTGTATTCCAGAGTACCTAAAATGACAAAAGCCATTCAAATTTCCAATTTTCATGAAATCGATATTCAAGAGTAACCTTATTGGTCTGCAGGAATTGTAACATTTGGCAGTCGATATTCTCTGCCTACCACGTAACGTACTTACTTCAAAGATCTATATATTTTTTTGTTCTTCTATTTGCATACAAAAGTTCTTATTTCAAGCGGATATTTGTGCTTGGGTTAAATTTCTGTCTAGGGCGAAATCTTTCTTTTCTAAAAAATTATAAAAATCCCACTAATAGATATATAAGATAAAAAATTATGGGCCATTAAGTATAACTCAAAAACTACCACGGAACCATGATCTATCCCTTCCACAAAACCGATCAAAACCAATTCATAGTTGGCCGTGTAATAGAGTAACAAACATACAAAAAACTTTAGTCTAATTAATTACCTCTATCTTTATCTATAATCTTTTTAAAGGTTAAAAAACAGTTATTTGCAAACACGAGAAAAGAACTAAACCACATTTTATCAAACATTTATTTATAAAAGAAAATAAACTCTTTAAAACAAATTATTACATATTATTTTATTTTTTATTTTTTTTATTACATATTATTATTAAACTTTGAATGAACTAAACAGCATATGGTTTACAATCACATCAAAATGTTAAATACACATGTTAAAGTATTTTCACGCCTGTATCCCCGAAGAAGAACACAGCCAGGACACCTATTAGCCGAAGACACTAGGTAAATCTCAATGAGATAGGTGGCAAGTCTATGGCCAATCAGGCACATCTCTCTTTTCGGGCAACATTATCTTTATCAGAAAATTGAAAAAAAAGGGTAGACTTGCACAATTTCCGAAACACCCTGGCCAGTGGACAGTAACACACCTACAACATCCACGGTGTCTACGCCTGCGATTATCCTTTACCATTAGGGGATCCGCTTGCTTGTTTCCGAATGAACGATGAAACCGAATCTTTTTTGTTTCCCGATCCGGGGATCGAACCCGGGATCTCAGGAAGACATTTCTGTAGACTTTAAATATCAAAGTGTCCAATAATTTTCTATTTTAATTCGTTTTTTTTTATGTTACGGCCACAAAACGGCACAAAATCTTAAACGGAGTTCTTTTAAATTTTAAAAAAAGATAATTTTAAGTTGAAATTTCTGTTTGTCGCTTTGTTTCTGTGTATCAGGAAAAGTTTCAGACAATTTTAAACTGAATGCCACTTTTTTAAACATAGTGACAATGTAATATTCAAGCTAACTTCATAAAATACTAGGAGCACAATCGGCGGGCGTAGGCAAGAGCAGTATGCATTAATACTACAATAATTGTCCTCAAAAATTTCACAAAAAATCAGCAAAAGATTCAGTCTTGACATGTATGCCATTAAAACTACTTATTGGTGGTAATTCGGCTGTGCATGAAGAAAACATTTCGGTGATTTTATATTATAAAAAATACTAAGTGCGAAACATGGAAAAATATTTACATATATCGTATTAGATATCATATACCAAAATATCATAAAACAATATTTTTGTACTTGTTTTCACGACAACCCCAACAGTGCTATATCAGAAATTGCTCATCCGCTGGCGATTAATTAGCAATTGCTTCACATTTGATAATCTGTAGGGTTGACACTTAAAAAGTTTTCTTTAAAGTTCAAATAGTAATTAATTGAAATCAATAAAAAGTACTATTAGGTTTATACGGTAAAAGTATTATCTTATCTTTCGGTTAAACCTTGTATATACAAGAATTGCTTGTTTAAAGTTCGGCCAATTTAATAGATCACATATGACAAATGTCAATTTTGGTAAATATTTGTCAAAATAAATTACAGAAATGCATTATTTTAACATAAGCAAAATAAATATTATGTATTTCAAAACAGAAAGTTTAAGCTAATCTGCAACACTAATTTTAAACAATGAAATAATAGTATTGAAAGTAACAATTTCGTTGTCGTTGAAGTCTATTAAATTGACCTAACTTTAATTAGATAATCTAGATATTCTGTGTATGCGTAAGTGTTGTAGTGGGGCGCATAATTTCAGCTACAGTACCACTTTATTAACAGTTAGAGAGGTTTCCCACCGCACTTTCAAGCGTTTACGCGAGCAGAATACTTATAAGCGGATTAAATAACTGTTACAGGTCGGTTATCAAAAGCTGGCACGTACAACACATTTACACGTTGTGCTTGTGTAGCGTCTGTGAATAAGCGCGCGGCGTAACGTCGCAACAAGTCGCACCATGAAAAGCCTGCCCGTCTCTTTCTTGCGTGGTCGAGCTTATGAGTGTAAAAGGGATAGTTTTTGTTTTGCTTTTGCTACGGTTTTTATATACAACGTGGCCTAACTAAGATCAGTTTCTGAACACGGGCCTTGTCGAGTCGCACTTTGAATCAAAATCTTTTATTTTGAACATTCTGTGTAGTGTAATTGCATAAGTGTGAGTACTGTGAACGTGCCAGCTTTCGTTAGCCGACCTGTAATTTTATAATAATTCATTTATAAAAGCCCATTTAATTGCAGACGTCATCTCAAAGCACAAACAACGTGCGACACTTGGATAGTTGTAACAAATAAATTAACATAGTTATTGGTAACATCACGTTATACGACAGAAATCGTTCTCCTCTGTTTTGTGATTCTTCTCTGAGATCGGAGACTTCTGGAAAACAAAAGAACAAAACAAGTTTAACTGGCGAAAGAAGGACCATTGTTGGTTCGCGTATCCTGTGTGGAAATAAGACATCTGACATCATTTTTTATCTAGGAGGCAATATGGTCATAAGGCATAAGGCAAGTGGATTAACTGATGGAAAGTGATCACCACAGTCCACGGACATCCACAACACCAGGAGTATCACAGATGCGTTGCCGTCCTTTAAGAAATGAGTAGGTATGCTCTTTTCTTGAAGGTTCCTGTCATATTCGTTTGGAAATGCCGCCCTTGGTAACTGGTTCCAGAGGTTTTGTAAGGGTGTATCGCACGCAGCAAGATGATGGGCTTCTCTCAAATTGTTACATGATCGTGATTGTGTCCGAAGGTGCAAACGGCAGGTATCAAACTAAATAACTCCTCAGAACATTCAGCTTCCTGCCCGGCAGCTCGTAAGAGGCGCGTAACTGGTTAACAACCTGAGCCCTTATTATGAATTCATGGCACTATAATCACTGGCGTCCCCGTAAATTATTTTTGAATTTATACTTCTTTTGGCGCGTTAGGAAAAAATGATGAGGGTAAATTTTTACGATGCGCGCGCACACCGTCACGAAAAACCGACATGATGAAGTTAGCTATAAATAACATTTTAGTTTTTCAAAAAAAGGTACCAACAAAGTAAAAGTAAGGACATCTACGTATGTTTACGTGAGAACTGACAACTGTATTCACAATATTTCTTTATTTCTATGGTTAGTGTCATTTTGTCTACAAATGTAAGATAAGGCAAAAGATAAAATTTTTAAAAATATTTTTATCTTATTACGCCGAAGAAGTATAACTTCTAACGCGTGTTACATAAGTACACACACATTTTGACGTGACAACGTCTTAAATTAGGTTGCGGCTCGGGTCACTCATGAAAAAGTGTAACGCCCGGTAACGTTACGATGAGTCACCGAATGAGAGAGAGGCCCGCCGGAGCGGCGAATGCCTTGCGTCTCTCTCCCACTCTTTAATAATATTCATATCAATAAATACTCTACCGAGAAAAAGACGTTGTCATGTAAAATCTTCGCCTGTAAAACCGACTTTACAGGCAACCATTTTTATTTTTTACTAGCTGTTACCCGCGTTCGCCCGCGTAGTCTACTAATTTGATATTTAGCTCTCCAACACAGCTCGTTAAAATTTTAAGATAAAATGTAGCCTATATCGCTATCCAAAGTTTCATCTATTTTTTTGTAAATATTAAAATCAA
>NJDD01003728.1:51578-72894 GCA_002245505.1 Calephelis nemesis | reverse complement strand
CTAATTTGATTGATTTAAAAAAAAAAAAAATTGAACTCCTAAATAGTAAATTTAAATAATTTGTTTAGTACTCAAGATTTTGAATAGACTTGTTCTCAGTCTATGTTCAATTATCTAGGCTATTTTTTTTTATTAATGAACCTTTAACCAATAGTAGCGTTCATAATGTATTATAGAGTCCTTAGTTATTATAATTTTTTTTTGATATATATAATCCCAGTCGATTTATAGATCGGATTTTAGTGCCAAAGCACTAAAATCCTAACCAGGGAAGGGGGTGATGTAACGAAGTAAAATCGTTACATTACCCAAACAATTAATGTCTAAATTAATAATAAAATTTTCCCTTAGTAAGGACTTGTTATAAGGGTAAAACCAATTAATATAATAAAAAATTAAATAAATCGTTTAGCGACATCTGCCTCGCAACGAAGGAACTAACTCACCAGTAACTATTTAAAATCAATGGTAGCATAGGTCGCGACCTCTGTGGGTGATTAGCCCAACTACCTCGTTGGCTAGTTGGCTAAAGCCCAAGTCTAGCGGCAAGTAGAGGAACTAATTTTCGCCACCATATCCGGCTTATTAATCGTCCTCGAACCTTCTAGAACTTTCCATTACGAAAGTATAAGTATCACCCACAGAGGGACGCGCACTGACTCAATAGCGGGACTCTGAAGACGTAATATATAGATAGTTAGAAGATAGTTAGAAGTTTAAATAATACGGTGTTCAGTATACCAGTGCATCCAAACCCGATAATTCGGTAAGTTCTCACATATTCTCTAAACAATAATTAATCAAATATTTCTTACAGCTATAAGCGAGGATTAGGAGCCTAACAACAAAGTTAAGCTTGTCGCTATAATTAATTATTTTCAAATAATGTGTAGGAACACGTGCTAAGCTTGTTCTTTTTGCCCATTTGGTAAAATTATTATTATTATTATTATTATAAAACACAAATTGTAATTATAATAATCGGTGTTGTTGACCGCCTGTTCGCCGACACCAAAGATTGCGAATTGTACACCAACTGTAATATTAATAGGAGTAATATGTAATGCCGGCTACGACAGTAGCCAAATGTGATAATCACATGGCCACGGCTTGTCCAGCGGGGGGACCTGTGATACCCTACCACTGGTCGGGACGTCGCCTGGCGCTGTGGCCCGTCTGGCGACAGTGCCTTAGAGGAGTTGTAAAACACTTCCAGGGTCCAAGATACCGGCCGGAAGTCGTCCGACCGCTGCACGTGGGCCGAGCGAGTTCGGAGTATTGAGTCCCGGTCGCAGCCCAGGCAGCGCCGGTAGGAGTCCAGTTCCTGTGGACCTGGGCCCCCCCCAAGGAGGTCTCTCGCAAACTAAGGCCAGTAATTTTTAAAGGCCGCCTCTCTCCACATCTCCATAAATTAACACTGCATAGGCAAGCACCCACGACATACCGGCTCAGGGGGAATTGTCTACCCGCCCTGTGCGGACCTGAGTTTAATAATTAAGAACCACCACCACGTCAGAAATCTGTCGTTTAGTATATATATATATATATATATATATATATATATGCATATTAACGGTGAATTGTAACGATTAAGAGTCTGTAATCTCATGTTTATTATTATATTTTTGTAGACCTTAATTCTGTTTCATTTTGTCATATCACCGTATTTTTTTTACGAGTTGTTCCCTGTCTCCCGTTCAACCTGATCTCATGCTGCAGGGCTGACGGGAGCAGGCGACAAGTGAATAATAGGAGTGTTAACATTGGTATGAAAAGAACAATCGGGCAAAGAACAAAAAAATCGAGAAAAGAAAGAAAGATACAGCTATAGTAATCCGTTAAAATAAACAAAGTTTATGAGTCATGCGAAAATCGTAGTTATGTGTATATGATATTATAATCAAAGTAATGTCATATCTGTGACATAAGGTTGATTTTGAGTTTTACTTTTGATTAAGTATATTTAAGATTAGCATTATTTAATAGATTTGCATTATTTAATATAACTCAAAAACTGTTAGTAGGAACTTGCATAAATTAATATGGGACCATTTCTGAATAACCTGCCTTTATGAAAAATAATTAGTATATTTCAAAATAAATTGATCGTTGACTGAGCATTTGCGTAATAAACAGCAAAACAGTAAAAAAAAACAACGGATTAACAACCTCTTCAATTTGAAGTATTTTAAAAATGTTTCATCGTATTTCTCGGAGAATAAACGACTTCACAGATAAACGTTGGTGGAGGAGTTAGATTAAATAGTATAATAATAATAATAGCTGTTTACCTATCACTTGCGGGCCTTCAGCTTCCGCCTTTTCTGTTGTCGGGGGGTTGGATCCACCTTTCAGTATTCTTTTTATTTCCTCAGCTCGATCCATATAACTAAAAAAGAAATATTTTGTAAGTACTTTATTATTTTAAAGTAAAACTTGTATTACATTATCTAATTTTTTTTTGGTCTGTGTGTCGCATGTCGCGTGACGGTGACGTCAGAACAGCCGAGGCCAATATGGCGGCGTCTATAGTTTTTATTTATAGATCAAGTTACACTTTTACCGTGGTTTCATAAAACCACACAATCTTTTTTTACTCTTCTTAACGTTAGACGAAACAGACGAAACATTTTTGTTTTGAAGCTAGCAAGCCTGTTGCGATTTTCGTGAGGCTGTTATTTTTTATACCGTGTCTGAATGGATTATAATAATAGCATTACAATTGTTTAACCCCCCAAGTAAGCAAATTATTTACTTGTGTTATCCACTATTTAGTAGATATCATAAAACAAAGTCATCCAGCCGCGTCTGTCTGTATGTATGTCTAGTGGTGATAAACACAAAATCGTTTTATATGGTTTTCACCAATATAACTATCTAATAATAATAATTTCTTTCATGAGAAAAGTTTAGATGTATAAATAGGTAAAGTATTACAAATTTGAAAAACGATATTATTTTTTTCATGATATTGGAAGGCAAACAAGCAGACGGATTTCCTGAAGGTAAGAAATTCACGCCACCTAGAGACAACAAAGGTGGTTATGGTGCGTTGCCAACCTGAGGCCGGAATGTTAAGCGTTGAGCAAAAGTAAGTTTACCGGCTACCTAACCCTCCAAACCGGAACACATCATGACGTTATGGCGGCAGGAATAGGTAAGGCGGTGGTACCAATCTCGGTGAGTGGCTGCGAAACTCTACCACCTAGTCAGATATCACGGTGTTAGTGACGGTAAGTCTATGCTCGCCTTTTACGAGCTGCCTGGCAGGAAGGCAGATGGTCTAATCTGCAAAGGAGCCCGGACCAACATGGGAAAATTTCCACACCTCGCAAAGTTGTCAATCTCGCCAAAATAACTTTGGAGAGATTGTTATTCAAATCTTTTCTATAGATCTGCAAAACAGTCCGCGACCGTACACGTATATATATAAGGGTAACATATAACACCCATTCGAACTATTAAAAATTGTCACTTTGCCAATTGTGATGATTTTTTCTTTTCACTTAGTGAAATTTTAAAGTTCATGCGTAATATAAACCAGTTAATACAGAAATTCGTCTCATTGTCCTCACGGCATACCTTGTGAGCTTGGCGGTGAGCGCGTGCCGGCGGTCGGCGTCGGGCTCGGCGGCGGCGGCGGCNNGCGGGCACCAGGTACCGCAGCCCCGCCCCGTACTGGGCCAGCGCCTCCGCCAGCCGACCCGCGCACTCCAGCTCGATGGCTGACTTGATCAGGGACACCGCCTGACACAACACCATCAACATTCTACCATCGTAATATATAACTTTCGACATAAACTTCTCGTTATAATCATTTCCAGTAATCAAACTCGTATTCAATGACACATCAGATTCCGATACACACACATAAATATTTACACACCAAGCTCCTTGCAAGGTAGGCAGAGAATATCGGGGTGATTTGAAGTAATCGCGACAGATTAAAAAAGGCTTAGGCACAAAATACGTTTTAAGTTATTACTGATTACATTCGTTCTAAATCGAACTGGGTCATTAATAATTTTTTTTTCATGATATTGGAAGGTTTTTTATGATAATGGAAGGCAAATAAGCAGACGGATTTCCTGATGGTAAGAAATTCACACCGCCTAGAGACACCAAAGGTGATAATGGTGCGTTGTTAACCTGAGCCTAGGATGTTAGGCCTCGAGCAAAGGTAAGTTTACCCTCTACCTTACCCTCCGAACCGGAACACGTCATGACGTTATAGTGGCAGGAATAGGTAAGGCGGTGGCACCAATCCGGGTAAGTCGCTGCGAAACTCTACCTACCTACCTAGTCAGATGTTACGGTGTACACGAAAAAATAATTTGCTGACAAAAAAAATGTGAGCCGTCACGGGACGCCTGGCAGATGTAAAACATCGACATCATTTTGTAAAAGTAATATTCAGAAAAGAACTGATTGTAATAGGAACTAAATAATAATAAAATAAAATATTACGATTTTAGACTAATACGTAGAGGTACTATTTTAGATATCGTATATCGTCGATTGCGCATGGCGACGCAGCGCCACACTGTTCACACTATTGCATATAGACTGTATATATATACCACCATATAAGCGTGGCGACGCGTCGCCATGGCAGAAATCGGTTTTACGTGCGGCTGTAGATATTTCACATCCAAAACTCAGCGATCTCATGTGTAACTTCATTATTTGTTAGCAAAAGAGTAAGGGTTATTAGTAAGGGATAAAAGTATTACCGTTTAGTAACGGTAGCTTCAGCCTGAGTGAAAAAAGCATATCTGAAAGGAGGAAACGAACAGAGAATGAGCCAAAAAGCACACACCTTATCATAATTCTCCTTGGAAGGCATGTGCTCCAGGTCCAAGTACTCATGGTTGAAGAAGTCCTCGTAGGAGATACGGCGGTCGGGGTCGTGCTGTAGGAGACGCGTGAGCAAGTCCTGGCAGCCCTCCGACACACTGCTGTGGGGAGGGATCTACGTTGGGGAAGGGGGAGCCACGTTAAAACAAACTATGAAAAACCCTAACAACTTTCTTCTGATTAGTTACCAATTACACACAGTCACATATTTTGTAAGATGTGAAAGTTTATAAATTTACAAAAATAAAATGGAGTATAAAGTAAAATGACAAAGAGAATAAAAAAGAACAAACAAAACAAAAATGAAAGTCAAGTGAAATTTATGGCATAATACCCATATATTATTTGCCCCCAGTTTGTCCTTTTTAACAGACTCCAAAAAGGAGAAGGTTCGTAATTCGACCATATGTAATTTTTTTGTTTATTCGGCCAATAGCCAAACTATAATAATTTTTTAGATAGGTTGCGATTTTATGTGGTCCTAGTTTTATCATCGTCCGACAAGAGGTTTTGACGTGACAACGTCTTATAATTCGATGGAGCTGGCTGCACGCACCAAAAAACATGACTCATGCGGCGTTACCTCACTCTGAGGCGTGCTATTTAAGGCTTGAAGTGCAAGCGAGAGCGGGGGAACGAGCGACAAAGAGGCACAATCGGCCTCCGTTCTTATGACGTTGACACGTTCAACTATCGTCATAACTCAAAAACTACTAGTAGGATGTTGATAAAATTTATGTGGGACTATTTCGAAACTATTTGCTATTTTTCGAATAAAGAATGATCAAATCCCATTTTTTTTTAATTTTTGCAGTTTTACTGCTCTTTTACTTTACTTGCTCGGCTAACAACGAATATATTTCGATCGTTATTTTTTCGAAGAAAGGTTAGAAAGGTAGGATGATTTTTGATTTACACTTTATTAAATACATATTACAAAACACTGGTCTGATATTGGTAAAATTTGTATAGGACCACTTCGGAATCTTGACATACCTTTCGAAAAAGGAATGATCAAATCGCGACTTGGTAATCATATTGGAGTTAGTGTTTGCAGTTTTACTGTGTCTAAATTATTTCAAAAGGTATTAAATAATTTTTTTTTATTTCAAAAAGTATTGAATTCATTTTGGTAAAATTTGTAAATAATTGAAATGTGGTATCGTTATACCACAAATAAAAAGAGAATCGTCAAAACCAATTCATACACATATTTATATACAAAAATTAATCAATATTTCCCTTGATTATCGCATCATGTATAAACGGATAAACCGATTTCGCGAATTCATTGTTTGACGTGACGTGTAAAAAGAAAGTTCATAATTAAATTTTATAGCCAAAACAGGTTAACGTCTATCGGGTCATACACAAATAAAAGTTTCTTAAAGCTGGTCAAAAAGTCCCTCTATTGTGTTCCTAGTTATGGCAAAAATTTCAAATAATTGAGCAAAGTTAGAGCTGAGACATCGTCATGTCAAGCCAACCAGCCAACAATAATCATTACAGTTGACCGTGTTTAAGACTCATCTTTCTGAGTACGTACCTGAATGGGCACTTGCTTCTGGATCTTATCGACGAGCTCCTTGAAGGTGGCGGAGGAGTACGGCGCCTTTCCGAACAGGCACTCGTACATGATCACACCTGTATACAACCAGGGATAACATCCACAGTATAGGTATGTTCGGCTGATAATAATCTTTCTAGGCGGCCAATGTGCGGCATTGATCTGGCAACTAACTTATGTTGTTTGGAAACGATAAAATAATTTGGAGTCTGCGCCCAAAGTAACAACCATTTATATCGCTGGTAGCTAAAATTATTAACGACTCGATGAACATCGGCAAGAATACAGACCAGTTTAACTAATTTTCATTTCTTTCTTCTTTAGAAAGATTGAAAATATTTATTTATCGATGGTGTTATGTTTAGTTAAATTGGTCAGCAATATCTACAGATTTTAGATGGAACGTTAATAATTGTATTTATCTTATACTATTTTTGTCATGACGACATTAAAATTTATAGGTGTCAATTTTTTGCTGGCATCTTCAGTTTCAATGTTCTTTCTATAAGGAAGAAAGGGTGAAATTGAAGTCTATTTTTGTGTAGCTTTACTACGCTTCAATTATAATAATTCAATTTCCGTTCAAAGACAGTGCGCCTTCTGTACTATCTAGGTTACATGTAGTATCGCCATCGACCAGCCAGATATTGTTACTAAAACATTTATGATGCGTTGTGGCAATCACAATAACAAGCAAAAATTGGTGTCTGTCATGTCTACGAACACACCGCGTTATGGCAAAGAGGAAATTACCACGGACGAATAGTCTGTAAACTCACCGACACTCCAGAGATCAACCCTGGCATCGTACTTCCCGGCAATCATCTCCGGCGCCATATACAGTGGGGATCCGCGCACGGACTGCATGCTCTCTGAACACATGTGCTGAGCGAAACTGTAAAGCGTAATCTAGTTTAAGCCGTTAGATCTTCTGTGTATATAGAATATTTTTTTAACAAATCTCTTTTAACAAAATGTTGATATTATGTACACCGAAAGAGATAACGACATTTTTGTCTATGCTCATTTCGGCGTTGATTTAAAGTGACGTCATGACAGTTCTCATGTTTGCCAAGAATCCATATTTAGTGTTCAATTTTTATAGTGATGTACTATTACAATTGTCGATATTTTATTTTACGTTCCCAGAAAAGAATATTTGGACAAGATAAGAATATATACCATTGCCACTGAAAATATCAATCACAGTCTAGCTTAATAATATTTCTTTCAAGTGCTCACTCAAAAGTAAAGTAAGTGGTTTGAATGTAATCTGATCATTTTTTTTGTAATGAAAATGAATCTTGTAATAAATATAAAGAGTTAACTTATATAAAGAACAAACAAACGTGATCGCGAGAAGTAAACAAATATTATTTCTTTCGTTTAATTTCATTTCCCTATTTAGGTATAAGCCAATTGAGTGGCACAAAGTAAGTAAGGTGATAGTTGCGATTTATTTCGTTAGGTAAATAATAATTCTTATCTATTTGCCTAAACTTAACTATCAATCGTCACTAATAGATCATGTATCGATATCGGTACTCTACTTTTTCTGGACAGCCTTATAATGTCAAAACGGCAGCCATATTTAGTAGCCAACAGCAGGCTTTTTTCGTAGGTATTTCATGTCCTTAGAGGCAAAAAGTAAAGTAACTGTCCATAAAGCTTAGAGGTCAATGACACAGACACATTTAACTTCAACACCGCTTTTTTGATCGGGGGTTAAAAATAACAGATGTCAAATGAAGCAGTGTTATAAAATAAATAATTCAAAGGAAAACAAAAACTTGCCGCCTTACTAAATAAAATGTAAGCACCCGTTGATCACGTTCTACTAAATATTGTTTGAAATTGGATTCTCAACCAATCACATGATCCACGTGTAGCATGTTATTGGTTGGTTTTCAGTTTGAGTTTAGTTAAATTTAGTTTATTTCAATCAGTGTTTAGTCAAATATGCGTCTAAAACATTTTCGTGGTAGACGGTTTATACCTAATTTTGAAAGGAAAAATAACAAATCTTTTTTATTAACCTTTATGACTACTTAACTAAATTTTAATAAATAAGCATCGAAGTTAATATCAACGATATAGCAACCTGAACGGACACACATCCGAGGGTATTCGTCCTTACGTGTGGTCGGTTGGGGAGACTATTTTTGAATTCCAGTTTTTCCATAACTGGATTACGAGTGATTAATATTTGTTTCACATTTTCAATATTTTAAACCGAAGAAATAACAGAGGAGGTTCTTAATTCGAAGGTAATTTTTTGAAGCGGTTTACAAGTATCTTTCTAAAAATTAGTGCGATTCTGATAATTCTTTTTTTATTTAAGTTTTTTTGGCAATTAGTTCATCACCTTTTGAGATATACTACATATAAAGTATTTATTCATTACATATTACTATTCAAATTGATGGCTTAAATTAATGCAGAGTTGGTAAGCAATATGACAACTAAAATTAGCTATTTCTGTGTATCTATTTTTATACATGTAACAAGCTGTCCCGGCGAACTTCGTTCCACTCGTTCAATTTGCGTGTCAAAAATTAAATTGTTGTCATTCTTAGTTTCCTTACAGTTTTTCCGTTTTTCTTATCTTTAAAACCTTCCCTGGACTTGAACAAATAATTCAAAACTAAAATTATCAAAATTGGTTAGGCCGCTGTAGAGTTCAATTGAGACTAACCAACAACAATTGGTTTTTCATATATATATAGATATAGTGTATAATCATGAAGATGTGATTAAAAAAATTGGTGACACGAATTATTTAAATGCCAATCTCGCTTCATTTCTTTGGAGTTTTTGTTTGTTTATAGTCACAGAAATACAAATAGAGCAATCTTCAAATGTTCGAATGGATTTAAAGATAGGGTGGATTCGTAATCAGATTCGGTCTAGTAGGTGAGTAAATAGCGTTAAAGTCTAAATAACGTAGGCTTTCTATAAAAATAAAAAAGGCGTGTGTTTACCCGAAATCAGCGACCTTGAGCGTGTATTTCCCGTCGCCGGTCTTGTGCAGCAGCAGGTTGTGCGGCTTCAGATCCATGTGCACCACACCTGAAACACGCACACACAATAAGCTGTAATTAACATTTAAAATCTATCAATTATAAAAAATAAGGTCAATAAAACATTTTTATCTTTATGTATAAAAACCAATGCCACTTTTCGTAGTTATTTATAACTCAAGAACGGGCTCACCTATCCAAACCAAATGTTTAGGTTTTTTCGGACTATTGTCCGAGTAGATTTAGTAGATGGTTTGTGTGAAATTTGCATAAAATCGGTCGAGCGGTACTTGATTTATCACATTTTTTGTAACAAATGAATTCAATAAATGGCGGATCATATTGTTAATGGGGTATTTTTCATACAAATTAAAACTTTTTTAAGATGGGGATTGTGCTGTCATATTGAAAACTTTTTCAAATGTTTTTTCTCGTTTTGCTGTGTTATGTCATATTTTATACGGTTAGCGTTGCCAGGCGTCCGGATAAAACCGGACACAGTCAGGTTTTCTGGTTGCATGTCCAGCCAAGTTAGAGCATGTCCGGCTTTTTTTGTTGTACCTAATGCTGAGACAAAATCCTCAATAATATAGAGAGTCCGGCTTTTCTACCCAAATGTCCGGCCAAACTGGCTGTACTGTCCGGCTTTTAGGTTTGGCGACCTGGCAACCCTACATACGGTCATATACGTAGCGAAGCACGTACCTGGCCGCTAGTATATCATATTTATTGGCTTCCTAGTATTCAAAATACTTAAGTTATAGTAAGAAACATATGTCACCTAAAATATCAAACATGTTAACGGTGTCAATCTAAGAATGTTAGGTGTCTTGAGTAAATACGTACCTATACTAGCTGCCATAACTGGAAAATTACATTCGCAAGCGGTGACGGAATGGTGACACGAATGTAATGGGGTAGGTATAACAAGCACAAACATACACAAACCTTACCCTTCTCCCGCAGGAACTTTAGTGCAGACGCCAGCTGTTGGAGGAAGAACCGAACCTGCGAATGTTTGTATGTATGTATAATTGTTTTGTTAGTTCTAATAATTTATTTTGTTTATCAAATAATGTGAAAAAGGGTAACGGTTGTATTTAAATGCCTAAGTAATACTACTTCAAACTACTGTACATAAAACTAGCACTTCATCAAATTACATATTTAATGCCAATTGCCTGCAACAACACATCTTGCGTCGTTGAAAGTACTGAACAGAGTGCAACCTCAATTTAGTTTCCAACCGTCATTAACATGAAAGTATTGCAATGAGTTTTTGGCGCCATCGAGAGAAAATATTATGGTCGAAGTTTTTTCATAATTATTGAATGTCATGTTGATACTGAGTGAAATTAATCAATTTTGGTGGCATTTTGTACAATTTTGTTCAGTGACAGTGCACAAATGAACTAATCGTGAAGAAATTAGCGTATCGTGTATTTCTTCGTTGCCGCCAAATCTCATTACATGAGCTTGTGTAATGAGGCCGCCGCATTACCCAAGAGCCTGACATGACTTACTGACGACTTATGACTGATGACTAATTATCATTGATATAAAATTTGATGCAAATTTCAACTTGACGAATGGCAAAATACTAACGTGAAGGCCAAAACTTAAAGAAAGAAGTATTGAATCCAGAATTTATCAGCAACAAGTCACCTTCTCTACTACCTGAACCTCAATAGTCGAACAGAGCAGAGAAGAGCGTGAGAAAAAGTGGGGATGTCATTCTTAAAGACCAAAAAGCAGTTTATGCCAAAGTTTACTGACTCGAGTAAGACAATGACCTTATACCTAAATAGCGTTGCCAGTCGTCCGGATAAAGCCGGACACAGTCAGGCTTTTTGGTTGCATGTCCGGCCAAATTAGAGCGTGTCCGTGTCCTGTCCGGCTTTTGTTAGGCTTTTTACATTTCATGAACGACAATGTTATATTTCATTGTTTAACAGAAAGATACGTCTTTGATTTTTTTTGTTAATTTTTTTTTATTTTTGCCTTTCGTTAATATTCAAGAAGAATTTAAATAATATGTTGAGTAGTGTATCTAGAATTTAATGTTAATTGATTAATAATAAAGTACCTAAGGCTGATTTGGCATTCGATTTTTATTTTTTATTTCACTAGAATTTAACAAGATTTATGATAATAATTAAAAAACACTAGGTTTCACATACATATCTTTTTTGTACCTAATGCTAAGACAAAATCCTCAATAATGTGGTAGGGTGTCCGGCGTTTCTACCCAAATGTCCGGCCAAACTGGCTGGACTGTCTGGCTTTTCAGTTTGGTGACCTGGCAACTCCATACCTGATTATAGGTCAGATCCGACTCTCCAGTCATATTTCCGACATTCCTAATTTATTCAATGAGATTAAGAGGTAATAGTCTCCTGAATTACCTAAATGAATTAAATAGATAGATTACAGTACTACTTTTATTTTAGCACTTGCCCTGTGCTTGGGATAGTATTCTATAAATTTTTAAAGAAAAAAAAAGAAAAAATTTCGCCCCAGACAGGATTTGAACCTGTAACCTTTCGTCTCAAGCCGACAAATGCTCTAACCAATTGAGCTACTGAGGATTCAAGTCCCGTGGCGAAATTTTTAATTCCTTTCTAACCTGTTAACGCGGGTAATTATGTCCTATAGATACACAATTCTGAGTTTTTTCTTTCTTTAAAATTTATAGAATACAGTACTACTATTTAAATTATGCGCTATTTACACTTTTTACACTTTATGTTTTAGTTTTTAAATTGGCTGACCTTATCTAATAATCTATGTACTACTGTACATAGATTTTGGTTTGCAGAATGGCAAAAAAGTGTATATCCTAGACTCTAGCTAGAGTAATCATATTATCTGCTGCCACAGACTAATACTAGCTGGTCTTTAATAATTTTATTAATTCCCGACATCACATATGTTTTTTCAGTAAATGGATCAATGAACAGCCTATGAGATGCCAAAAAAAATGCATCGCAATGAATAAAATTAATTTGAACAATAAATAAATACATTACAATAAAAAAAATATTCAACTTTATTGTTCCTCCCATACAACACATCAATTTTATATGTAAGGACCTCATACTGTTTACCCACGACTTTAGTAACATAGAATGGATTCAATCAGAAGAGAAGCTTTTCCTTTCATTACCATTTGTTCATAAGATACCTGTTTCTCTGGTACCCGCCCATATCTCCGTATGTATTTAGAAAGGTCACCCCCGCAGCAGTACTCCATTATTATGTAGATGTTTCTGGAAATATAACATACAATTACTCTCAATCACTAGTTACTATCAGGTTTACCCTGGTTTCAACAGCGAAGTTCTTTATTCTAGGAATTTAATAAAGTAAACATACTAAGTGTGATGCAATACTGTTTGAAAGAAGTTTCTTAATACTACATATACATTTTTATATATTTTATCGGTATAAATTGCCATTTATTTGCATAAAGAGAGAGTAAGGAGAATCTTATATGAAGACCAAGTTCACAATCCTATTTTACCAAATAGTTGGTATGCAAATATTTTTAACAAATTATGCTATTCACTATTACTGTATTTAAAATTATTGCAAAGGCTAGATAAGTCCAATTGAATGGCTTATATGAATTAAAAAAAAATGTACATTTAATAAAGTAATACATAGCAATGTTTTATGAAAACAAATCTTTTGTTTGTCACCTCTTATCTGTAATGAAATGATATATTGCATTAATTAAATTGTTTCCATCCTTGGTGCTTGGTGAAAGTTTATTATGTATTCTTTAGATATGAAAAACAATTGCACTGTTGCACTTAATCATAATATTAATATGTAAAAAGATGTATTACCTATGGTTAAATTTTGACCAATATATTATGTGTATAACCATGAACACTAGTATAATTAAATGTATTATTAAGTGTAATATAAATAATTATAAAATACAAATAATTTTATTATTTGTTTTGTTTATAAAAATAATATACCTAATGAAATATTACTGAAGTGAACTCACTTGTCATCCCAGGTAAACTGCTTCATATGTACAATGTGTGGGTGGGTGAGGGTCTTTAGCAGGCGTATCTCGGTGATAAGATTGTCGATGGCAGCCCCTGAGTGCTTCACTCGGGATTTGTCGACACATTTTATTGCTACTGTTGACTTTGCACCAACCTGGAGATCAAGTACTATTATAGAACCTACTGTGTTTGTCTTTCTTAGTCAGAAACAGAACTCTGATGTCTTATTTTAATTAGAAGATGCTGTTTATCTTGTTTTAGTTAGTATCAGAATTAAGAGTGCTTGTTTGCTTTTTAATACTGTGAAAAAATAAATATAATGCTAAAATTCTTTAGAAAATGTGAAATATAACCTTTATTGCACAATAATAAAACATGATAAGACCTTAATTAGGCTTTTACAGCTAAACCACTGTAGGAACATATGTCATTTTATGTAGAGATAACTAATCCTGTAGTAGATATTACGTCATAGGCATAATTTGTTATTTTTTCTAAGTTTAATAAAAATTAATTCAGTTGATTAAACAAATCTTACGACACCCAATATAATATGAAATCGAGGTTTTGAAGCTACAGTGAAGGCACTAATTTGTACACGAACTTGGCACAGCGGAAGTTTCAAGTTTTTTTTAGTAATAATTAAAATTAAATTAAAGCTCACTTTTTAATTCGAAAATCAATTAAGTTTTCTGCGAGAATCTATAATAAAAACTTTAAACATATTTTGTATACAAACCTTTGTTACAGCTTTGTAAACGGTAGAGTAGCTACCAGATCCTAGTTTCTCAGTTACTATATAGCCTTCAATTTTGGGAAAAGACATTATTTTTTTTTCTTTGTAATAAATTTAGTAATTAATGTTAGCATCTTCCAGTTTAAAATATGTAATCCAAAATTACACAAAGAAATCAATGTCATAGTGTCATGTCAACAAATCTTTTGTCAAAAACAGCTGTTTGCTCAAAGCATAGATTACATACATTGTAGATTTGATTAATTTATATGTACAGCATGTTATTACTCCTAGCGGAGCTGTATAGTCGCGATTCAAAAATAATAATGTCGCATCGACTTTAACGAATATCTATTCCTTTGTTAGTTTAATACTCAAACATTAATTCCATTAAAAGACTATACTTTGTTCCGTGTCATCCTAGATGTTATACATAAAACTAAATATACATACGTAGACACTTATAAAACTATACTTTATCACTTCGAGAATATGGACAAATAAACAAACATACTTTTACTATAACATTATAATAATTAGATGATAGTATATTTTAATAAAAAAGGTGTGTGTGCGATTCACACACGATAGAAGCGAAACTTCAGTAAACCAACAAAAGGATGAGATGAAAATTATAATATAATCATTCTTTATATATTCATCTTTATACATCCTTATTATATATTATATAATCCTACACACTTTTACATTTGTGTCTCTTACCTGTCGGTATTTTCGTTGCATCCGGTTTTTAATCACAACGATTCTAAAGAAATTTCACTTCAATAATAAAAATAAGTGAAATCAGTTTAATGGAAAAATAGCCCAAACTAAACGGAAAGTAATCGTATCATAATGTGACGAAGCCGGAACGTTATAACTCTATCGCCGGCAACTGGCTACTGGAAATTGTACCAGTGTAGTTAGTTATAACTAGACGAAAGATTGTTTGAACTTGGAGAATCTTTCCATGATGGGTACCAGTGCATTACACATTTCTGCGAAATAACATTAGTGCACGAAGTTGCGTTAGAGGTTATTGGCAAATGTGGCCTAAGATTAAGGCGACGTAGCAATAAAATATGCGGTATCTACAGGCGACTGTTACTTCTTGGAACATATAGGAGATACGTTTGCTTGTTTGTTGTATAATAACTTTAAGAAAATGAAGTACTCTTAGCTACCTATTACCAAATAACTCAAAATATTGAGTGTTGTTAGGTTCGTCATTACGGACTGCAGATTGGAATTCAATAGTTTAAAATACACAAATCATGTTAAATTTTAGGATGTACCCTTTTATAGATTGGTCCCTTAGAAATAGATTTATTTGTCAAATGTTAAATCACTAAAGACTAGTGTGACAACAGTCAAGTTTTTAACAAAAAATGTTATTGTGACAAGCTCTTATTTGTAAGCGCTTTACCTAGTTAACAGTAAATAAATATTGTTCAAGAGGTATCAAAGAAGTAAAATCACGATAATGTCGGGACATGGTCAGGGACAGGATAGTGTCGGGATAGTGAAACAGGATAATGCCAGGAATTTTAGAATTCGCCGCGATCATCATATCAGCTCTATCATTTCATTAAGCATAAGTGTGTATGCCAAAAAAGGCTCAATAGGTTGAGGATATCATCTTTCAAATTTAGTTAAAACAATGCCACCCGGAAAAACATACAACATGTTAAAAAGTTTAAAAGTTATTTAAAATAGCTTATAAAATAAACGATGTGAATATAAGATATTACTATTAGAAGCAGATTAAAATAATAAATGTGTGCGTGTACTAGTGTACACTCATAAGAAGTGAAGAAGTGAAACTTCTTTATGACGTTATTTTTCAAGAAATAATTTACTATATATGCAACTTTACAGAAATTGGTTAAATAAAGTTTATTGCCTATCCCTACTCCGCTGGAGAAAGTATACTTCGAATCACGTGTGGTAGGGATAAGAACAAAGATGGAGCGTAACGAAAAAATGTTACACTACATTTTTTTCCAACCCCAATAAAGAAGTTTCACTTCAAGAAAAGAAACCCCAGATATTCTAAAAAGGTAGGTATATACAATATCATGAGTTTAATATTAAATAATCTATTTTCCGTTTAATTTGCACTCAATATTAAATAAATAAAAAATAATGGTCACGTTTTACAGGTGAGGTATGGGTTTCGGTCGTTAAGAATTATTGTTGTAATTATATGTGCCATCGTTAATTGACCTATAAATTGTGTTCTGGAAACCAGAAAATAGATTTTCTAGTAACGATAACATAGTGGTAGCAGGTTCATGAGCTAATGACTTGTGAATAATTCACCCTGTGTGCTTAACGACAGATTTACTTTTTCTTACTGCGTCACCTTAAGTGGCTAGTGTAGCAGTGACTTAACAATTCATCTTTTTTTATGTTTAAACTAGCCGACCCGTCGAACTTCGTAACGCATGACACTAACAGCTATTAACAATTTATGTGGGTTAAAACATTGTTTTTCCAATTTCTGCAATTTTCCGGGCTTATTTCTTTAAACTTTCTGACTTTACAATACAATAACTCTTTATTGTGCACCAAATCCAGAGCAATTACAAATACATCAAGTAAAACTTAAATTATAAGATACACAAAGGCGACCTTATCGCTAAGTCAGCGATCTCTTCTAGGAAACCCCTAGAATACCTATGGAACAAGATTTAGCGACATATTGCGTAATGGTGCTCTTAAAATAAAAATAAAATAAAAAACACATTTAATACTAGACAAAAGAAGTCATACGAAAAGCAGAAGTTTGTTTTAATTTTAGGTATTATAATTTAGCACAAGCAAGAAAAGTAAAATGTATCTTAAATTACAGTGAACGTAGAAAGTGACGCTTTAACGAATTTAAAAACGTTAATATTTGGAGATCTCCTGATATCTACGGTGGGAGAATTCCAAAGTCTCACTGCTTGCGAGGTAAAAGAACGGCTATACGAGAGGGAACTTGAAGAGTATAATTATCACTGGAACTGAGGAATTTTACCTCACTCTTACAAAACTTAAATTTCTCCTTTAAATAAATAAGCTCAGAATAGAGTACAGAAGGGAGAAAACAGAATAGAGTACAGAAGGGAGAGCATATGGCAGTTCCGGCGAATGTTGATAGGCAACCACTTGAGCTTAGCATGAAATTTGGAAACGTATTTACGCAATTAAATATGAATTTAATCTAAGGATTTTGAAGACGTTTGAGTTTATTTATTTGCTTAACTGTGATTTTTACATAGCTAGCGTCAGCATAATCTAACATTGAAAGTAGTAGAGAATCAGCAAGCATAACCTTGGTAGGAATCGGGAGCAAAAAACGAAGACGTTTCACAAATTCCAAGTACAGAAATGTTTCGTACTGACCTCCTGTAGTTGCTTAATCCAAGAAAGAGTGTTGTCAATAAAAACACCTAGATTCTTAGCGTAGTTACTATATGGGATTATAACATTATTTAATCTAACAGGGGGTACACTAGATCAATTTATCTTGTTAATAAGTCCGGGGCTACCAATTATGATGACCTAAGTCTCGATTGGATTAAGTTTAAGACTGAAAGATCTACTCCAATTTTCTTATTGACCAGATCATCATTATTAATACAGTAATACCGCTGTGAGGTTCCGAGAGGCGAGTGTGGGTGTAGATTTGAAGATCGTCTGCATAAAGGTGGAACAGGGAGGATAAGAACAGATTTACAGAATTAATGAATGATGTAAATAATAGAGGTGACAAAACTCCACCCTGAAGCACACCGCTAGTAAGAATGGACCAAGATGACATAGCTTCTGCCACTTGAACAAATTGTCTTCGTCCTTGTAGATAACTGCGAAACCAATTAACAGAAGCAGGAGATAGATTGAAAGTGTCTAACACTTCTAATAGTGCGTCGTGATTCACAGAGTTGAAGGCATTACTAAAGTTAAGTAAGTATAAGTAGACAGTGATGAAACTGCCAACAATCATTTAAAATCGCACGCACACGTTAACCGGCTCACCCACGAGCTGCCTAACCTAAGAGAACTTAACAGGACCCCCAGTAACACGTTTCACGTCGAGATGAGTGGTCACGCTATACGCTTCGCGATTGTTTTAATTTAAAAAATGCCAGGACTGTATTTTTTTGCTGTATACGGCTGCTTAAACACAGCATTGAACTATCGTCTTTGGCTGAAATTAACCGATTTTTAAGCGACATCAAAAAAGAAGGTTATCAATTCGACTCGTACGTATGTAATATTTCCAGGGGGCTGATTATGTATTACCATTGAGATACATAATCAGCCCCCAGAACTGCCCAGTTTTCGCTTAAGTTAGTCTATATCACCACAGTGTAAATATAAGTAGATATTACTAAGTAATATAGTAATATAAAGGATAACTTTGTACTACCAGACGTGATCGCTAAACTATCCTCGCAAGTTAAGTGAGCGGCGCGGCGTTGTAACGAGACTAATGTTATAGAAGTAATGGATGTTTGTCGAAGTCTAGCGCAGTTATTACAATTTCACGGGTCGCTATGTTGGTGGTGAGGGCGGATACTTCACTTAAACTGACTTGAAACTGTTGGTTATGAGTTTCTTGTATGTGAAAGGCACGCGAAAAAAGGTCACGTTGACATATGACTATTTTGAGTAATTAAGTATTTAAAAAAAAGTAATTTTTATAACAGTACCAAATGCCACGAAATTTACTAATCTCACCAAATATAAACACGAAATACAATAATTATGAAAAAAAACTTTGACCATCTTTTTTCCCGATGGCGCCAAAACTATGTAACTTTTCTCTAACTCCGATCCAACAAACAAAGAAACAAAAACAAAGAAAAAGTGGATAAAGGTAAAAAAATACAGCCAAAATGGTGTTCCAAATAGGCGTACTGATATTGCATTAATATTTTTACTCTGTGCTGATGAAGTTAAAATCAAAGATGGTTTTGATTATTTATAAAGAAGCATTGAGTAAAAATAATTTCATTTAAACTATTGCCAGTTTGGCGCAACTTTCATATTAAAAAAAAATAATAAGTTTGCTATGTTTTTTACATGACACTAGTTGCCTTATATCTGAATGCCTTTAGACTTACATTCAAATTATACGGGTTATAATTTTTCAAGTAAACTTTATACAAATTCGGGTTTGCTATGTATCTATGGAAGTCCCGCCTCTTATTACGGAGTATTTATATACTCTTTGCTATTGCTTTGTTCGTAGTGGGTAGTAGTGTATATCTAGCCACGATGAGTCAATTATTTTAGTACTAGCTTCCGCCCGCGACTCCGTCCGCGCGGATGCAGATGGCCGTTAGCGTGAAAATTCAAGATTTTTTCTACGTATTTTTCCAGGATAAAAAAATATCCCATTTTATGCCCAGGATAATAAGGTATAATTATACCAAGTTTCATCGAAATCGAACCGTTAGTTTTCACGTAATGCCTGAACATACAGACAGACAGACAGACAATTTTTTTTTAATCACATATTTGGGTTTGGTATCGATCTAGTACACTAGTATCGATTCAATGTACAGAATTGACCCTTCTACAGATTTATTATATGTACAGATTTATATCTTGACTCAAAACCATTACCTATTTTGATAAAATGTTTATTTTTGTTATGCGCCAAAAATATCTTTAAATGTAAAAGTAATATTTAAAAATTTATACTGTCTTTAGCGAATATGTTGAAAAGTGTTTACTTTAAGAAAAAAACTTTACACCTAAAACAAGATTTTTTTGAATAAGTCAATCTATCCATCCCCGTACTAAATTTAAAAAAATCAGCCCTAGTGGGTAGGTGACATCAATCCCGAAAGCAAAAGCAACCAATGCCATAGTTTCAACTTTGAAATAGAGGCTCTATGGAACCCATATCCATGTTTTTAAATAAAAAAACCGTGCTTTTAAATTTGGGATTTACGCACTCCATAATAATATGTAAGTAAGATTATGCCATGCACCAAATCTAATAAAAACAATTTCTGATCATGACAACTTCTGTCATTAAGTTTTTTTTGTAATAACTAAGTACAAAGTTATTACAAAAAAATTTTTTAAACAAATTCAATAAATATTTGTAATTATTATGACGTGTGTTGCAATTGATTTCCTTATTACCTATTACTTATTTCCGAGGAGATTTCACGTGTCATTTAGATTTTATAATAATTTACCCAAACTGACCCCAAAAAAATTAGTAACTGGTCCGGGTATTTATTTTATGAATGTTGAATGCTAGTGAACAAAATTACAGTTGGCTCATTTGGTAATAGGTTTACTCATCGTTTAAAGTCACTATATTTTTTTATCTAAGGCTATGTGCAAGTCAATTAACTACTCTGATCTTTAGCACGAAATACACCAGTGGCGAACACTGACGCTATGTTGGCTACCTATTCCTGGGTAGCTAACCAAACAGGCGTGGTGCTACACAGCCCTCTACGCATAGTTGTGACTGACTGCATTGTAGGAATAATTCAGTAACCTAAATTACTAGACTGTCAACGCACGATGGAGTCGTTACATCCTGACACTCTGAAGTGTTTAAATCGACTTTGAAATGGCAGAGGTTATAATATGTTCGACTCCTGTTTTTTGCATAGTATGGTATCCGATTTCTCCATCATATATGAACCAATTTTAAAAAAAGGGTCGGAGGGTAAGGTACTTTTGCTCGGGGCCTAACATCCTGACCTCAGGTTGGCAGCGCACCATTACCAGCTTTGGTGTCTCTAGGCGGCGTGAATTTCTTACCATCAGGAAATCCGTCTACTTGTTTGCCTTCCTATAACATAAAAAAAAAATATTGAGTCACCAAGTCTGGATCTGATGATGGAGCTTCAGAGAAATCGAAGAAAATACTCGATATCTGAGTACGATTTACTTGTTGTAATCGAAGTCAGTTTTTTGCATTTTTACTTCGATAAATCTAAACTTTAAATGCATCTGCCGCACCGCAGAGTCATAATTTCGAACTCGCCCTTGAACTTTCAGGAGCAGGACATGCCAGTGGCCAAAAGCTGTCATAGGGCTTATACGCGGCGAATATCCGGTCATTCCCGCATGTCACCCCCTAGTTTGTCCC
>NJDD01003728.1:25553-51434 GCA_002245505.1 Calephelis nemesis | reverse complement strand
GGGGACAAACTAGGGGGTGACATGCGGGAATGACCGATATCCGGCAGTACTAGGTTGATATTTGCAGCGTGTGAATTCGCGCCCAATTACGCGCCAAAATTTGTGAAAGTCGTGGAATTTGTGAAACTTTTGATTTTTTTACAATATAGTAATAATAATTTATATTCACCTACAGAAACTTTGTAAAGAGGTACTTATATATTTTTTTAAATGTGTTAAGATATCAAACAAGCAAACAAAACTATCTAGTTCGGATCCTACCTTTTTTATTTATTTGTGGCATGAGATTCCAAACAATCGCATGATTCACCTGACATTAAAATAACTCTGGTCAAGGTGTAAGACTGTTGTACAAGTCTGCCGCCTAACCCTCCATACCGGAACACGACAAAACCAAACCATTACTCGCAAGTTTTTGCACATAGCTTTACTGTCAACGGTTTTGCTAGCAATAACCTAGTTAGGTTATGCTAGACTCTTATATTACGTAGAATAAATGTATGTATGCCATAATTATTTAAAATCAGTCAAGAATAATGGGAAGAAATGGGATAGTGTCAATAAGAGCAAATTACCAATAACTAATATACCTAAGACCGCAAGTTTGTTTTAACGTGATAAAAACATGGATACAAACATGTTATTGATCAAAACGGTATACAACATCGGGATATAAATAAAACTTAAAACAATATGTATATTATAAAATCTAATATTAATTAAGTATATACACATTTACAATATTTATAATAAGTAACTTTGAACATTAATTGAAGAGTGTTTGTATGAATTACATAATACTTTCATAACACAGTTTTAAAAATACTTAAAAAAGTCACTTTCAGATATTATTGTCACTAAGTTTAGAAGAGACTTTAAAAAAGTAAGAGCTACTATGTTCGGCTTCTATACTTTTTACATAACACGTTAATTGATTTCTCCGTCACTCATATACCGATTTTAAAATTATCTTTTTATATGAAAGAACTCAAATCCGAGGTGGTTATGACTAAGTATAAATCTAATAATGGAATCCCAAGGAGCACGAGAAAAATTCACATTTATTGTGTACGTACTTACTTAAATTTTTATTACGTTACGTTTTACTTGTCTTTATTTTGTGGTTTTACTGCACTAATATTATTTTGACAGCTATTTGAGGACACTTTTTAATATGACAAATCGATGTTATAAATGAGTCATTTTCAAATTCTTTGGACCTATGATGAAATTGACTTGTCCTCAAAGTTTAGACAAAAAAATAATACTGATAAATATATTAATTCTTAATAATTCAAGTTCTATTTTGCAGAACATTCATTATATTTTACAGAATCGTTAATGAATACCTTTTTAGTAATACATAATGCCCATTTTATAAAACTTTTTAAACTGTTGATTTTCTGTCTCCATACAAAAACAAAATGTCCGCCCATCCCTTTGCAACTTTAGGCAGAATTTACATGTGTTATTTGAATGTTTTTAATTACGCTTAAATGCCATAATCCCTCTCAATAACTTAGATTATTATATATGATGTATTTAATAACAAATCGTTAAAGAACATGAAACTGTAGCAAACTAACTTGATGGTCCAGCAAATTAACCATTTGGTAACAAACTGTTTTGTAACGTAATATTAAGATGATTTTCTTTAAATTTTGAACTCAATCTAATGCGATGATGTTGGCAAAACTAATAAATATTGTCATGGCATGTGTTAGATAGAGATAATGAGTATTTTAGTGCGCTTGTCCGCGGTGAAAAGCTGTTTTACAGTTTGGTTATCAAAAAAGAATTTTGCGATTTGTCGGTAAGTAATAAGTATTATACTTGTGTGATTTATATGAGCCATTAATAATACATTGATTAAGTCATTTTGCTATAAATACCAAGTTATTCCTTCTGTTGCCGTCCGTTAAAACAAATATAGATTTGTTTTTGTTTACAGTTTGGTAACAAATCGTTACGTTACAAAACTGTTCTGGGTAAAGCTAGGTGTACGATAAGTATTAACCGAATTTTTCGATTGCAAAAAGTATGCTTTTTAAAAGTATGCTATTGAACAAATTTTTTCCTACGTCTTTGGAAATTCAAGAATAAAATGTGTTTTTGATACAAGACGATCAACGAATCGTGCTTATTTCTAAGGTCATTGGTTTTTTATTAAAAATCATAAAAGAACCACGCCGATACAAAGCTGAAATAAATAAATTCAAACAGAAGTTAACATTACTGAAGCAAATCCAACTGCAGATGGTGTATGCACGCTATTTGTGGACGTAGTATCTTCCGGAGCTTCTCCAAACACCAACCAAGAAGATTTAACATACAAATTGATATAAAAAATTACTGTTTGTTGAAAATACCATTTTTATGAAAAGGCTGAGTTATCTCAGATAGTGTTTTTTTTTGAATCTATTTAAAATCTTCAAATATAACCTTAGTAGACTAATACATAGTTATCAAAACAATAAAATCAAAAAGTGTGATAATATTTTTTGAATGTTGTACACTAAGCTTTAAAATTACAATTTTGTTACTTTGGTCCATTTTACTACAATTTTGTTGCAACAGTTTTGTAACAACAATTTGATAACGACCCAACAAATTTGAAAATGACTCAAATAGGTCAAGGTTCGAAAATATGAGGTAAAACATAGTCATATTACATTTATATGAAATTCACAAAGATACAACTGAAACACTTACTTAATCTTTAATTAAAATTGTTAAAATAATTAAGGGTATCTACTACTACACCAAAAATAATGTTACGTTAGGCTTTTTTCACACGCACCACAACTTTACCGCAGCGACACCACAATTACAATCACACAAAAGTCTATCACCAAAACTATTCTGAACCAAAATTCTTTTTAATTCAACTCTTAGGTGGTAGACTTTTAGGTGGTAGAGTTTCACAGGTAGGGAGTCGCTGCAAAACTCTACTACCTATTGGGATGTCACGGTTTTAGTGACGCTAAGCCTATGCTCGCCTTTTTACGAGCTGCTTACAGAAAGGCAGATGGTCGATTCTGCAAAGGAGAGCGGACCAACAGGTGGAAATACAGACAAAATGGAGTTACCAAAAAGCTTACTGATGTTGAGTTAATCCTCTTACTTATTCTCATATGATATTCACAAAGACATGACTGAAACACTTACATAATCTTTGCTTGAAGTTAATAAAATAATAAGGGATAGCTACTATTACACCACAATTAATAATGTTATACTTTAGGATTGTTACACACGCACCACTACCATATTTGGATTTTTGACGTGAAAACGTTTTATAATTCGTTGGAGCCGGCTGCACGCACCAAAAAACATGACTCACGCGGCGTTAACTCGCTCTGAGGCGTGCCATTTAAGGCTTGAAGTGCAAGCGAGAGCGCGGAACGAGCGACAATGAGGCACAATCGGTCTCCGTTCTTATGTCGTTGTCACGTTCAACTATCGTCAGTAAACCGATTTAACAGACAATCGCTTTTTTGTATTAAAATGTATGGTAGAATTTTTACGGATTACATTTTACCGTTCTACAGAAATAAGGGTTATATTTTCAATATTCTTATTTCTATGGTCCAGGGGTTGGAGTACGTGCCTAACTCTTACTTTAACCGCTAATTAACTGAGAGGCTCAGGTTGGATTAACTTCGTGGGCAGGCATTTGTGTAATGAATATTTAGATATCTGCTTTTCCAGGTCTCAGTGCTAATTAAATTTATTCTTAATTATATTGAAGTATTTCTATGAATTAGAATTAGTATTACTAACACCTATAACATAAGTTCCATGTGTTTTCTTAGTTTGAAGGTAGATTAATTTTTAATCGAGTCCAAAAAACGAGGAGATTCTTAGTTCGGCCGGTATATTTTTTTATGTACCTATATAAACCGATTTCTCCGAGATTTCTGAACCGACTTACGTAATTCTTTTTTTGTTTCATGCGGAATAGTTTCGAATTGGTTCCTTAAAAAAATTATTAATGTTGGCTCATTACTTTTTATTTTATCGGCATTTTTTTCAGCTATTCCAATGTTTATTTTTATCGCCTCTGTGGTCGAGCGGTCCGAGTGTTGGACTTGACTGCATGAGGTCTCAGGTTCGAATCCCGGGTCGGCCAACAAAAAGAAAATTGGATTTTTCCATTTTTCTAATAAAAAAAAATGTTGGTCGGGATTGGAAACGTGCCCGGTTGGCGATAGGCTTGCCACCTATCACATTATGGGACTTAGTATCTTCGGCTAGTCGTGGGTGCCCTGGTTGTGCCTCTGCCTACCTCTTCGGGGATATGGGCGTGAAGATACTTTTTTTACTTTTTTTTATTTTTATTAAATCAAATCATATCAGTAATTAATAAAATAGCTACATTAATAAAACCCAACTTCAAAACTAAAAAGTAAAAAATAATAAAGATTTAATGTTAATTATATATGTATTACATATTATTTGCTAATAGGTTTGAAGTCGGTCGCAAGTAAATATAATACTTAGGTACATATAATATAATTATTACTTTAAGCCTTTTTATATTTTGTAATTTGTCCTGGAATATTTATTTATTATTCCAAAAAAAACACTAACCTGTCAAGTTCTACAATCAGTATTTTTTATAATTTGGGTAGAGCATCCTCAGCACGACCGAATGCGACACAACATGAAATATTTAGTTGTTTATAAATGAGCAAAGTTTGCCGCGGCGGTGAATAGTTCATCTCAAAGGACTTCACTGCGGTGGCATTTTACAAGTTACCAAATACTTCAAGTTGACTAAATAAGGTTTTCGTGGTAAATGTCCAAGGGACGTGAAAACTTCCTTCCGTAACAAAACAAACACGTTTGCGAGCAGGCAGTCTGTCGCTCGCAAGCGTGTTTTTCTGTAATATAAAAATCAATCGCTGAATGTGCTGCTAAGTGCATAACTTCGGAACAGGTCCAGATTTGGCTAATTCTTTTTTCTTAATTTAAACCGGGACAGCTAGTTTCAAATAAAAATATTCAATTACCAAAAACTACCTATAGTTGACTTACAATAAAAATGTTCTAAAACTATATGTTTCAATAATAATACGTATACAAAACTTTATAGCATAAAAATACATAATAAAATTAAAATTGTTACAATATAGTGGCTTACACTTTTTGGTGTGTGTACTAACTTCAAAAAGAAGGAGGTTCCACTTTGACAAAACATTTTTGAAGTGAAACTTCTTTAGAATAGTTATGATTTCAAAACGGGTGCAACGGAAAAACGACAGGTAAGTCTGGTACTATACACCTTTAAATGATAATTGTTAAGTGATAGTAACAAGTCTGTTTATTGCAAATTTTATTGCTAAAGATAATTAATGATTTGATAAGTGATGCTAACGATAATTAATGATTATGATAACTCAGTCAACGCTATACTAAACATTACACAAATAAAAGAAAAGCGGCTGCGGCGGCGGATAGTGCCGACGCAGCAGATTGTACGGTGTTAAGACCGTACAATCTCATTCTTTTGCAGGTAAGAGACACAAATATATATTCATCTCAATCTTTTGTCGATTTACTGAAGTTTCACTTCTATCGTGTGTGAATCGCACACACACCTTTTTTTGTTTATTAAACTCTCGTTATTACTGTCAAATTACTATGCCAGTTATATCTAGGGATTTGGTATTCTTACCTACTGTAAAGTAGGTAATTTTTTAGATGTGTTCTCATATAAATTTGACTGGTTTTTAAAATTATTCATAACAACGCATACGCTTTTGTTTACATGTACAATATAACATCGTAATGGAAATCGGTTTTTTGCGATTTTAATGGGCTTACTTTTTTTCGTATAATGGAAGAGACAAAGAACAACAAAATGAAATGCCAAATAGTTTTTCCCGCCAACTCCATACAGCATATATTAACCAGCTCTTGGCGAATTTCCAGCAGTTTTAGCACAACTAATAGCACGTAAATATACTTGGTTTAAAATGTAAGCTCTGCAAGGCGCAAGCTGTTGTTTAATATTACGGATATACATGTGATACTATGTTCTGCCTTTTGAATTCACTTTCGAGTCAAGCGAATGCCAGAATGCAGTTATTATGTGTAAAAAGAGCTTAAAATAAACGACGTGTTGAACTCCGGGAGTGCCAGCAGAAGGAAAAGCTTGAATATTAACGTTGTGCATTTTTGATGATATTTTAGAATGGTTAGGGAATAATTTTGCAGGATTTGCTTGAATTATCAGTATGAAAGTACTATAATTTATGTGGTTAAATACAATATTCATTTATTGCGCTATCGTACACAAACATGACAACACAAACATTCGTGCAAGCGCCCTGCGGCGTCTTACAAATTTTCGATCAGGTTACGTGTCCTGACGAGAGTTTAGAAGTTTTCACTAATTCCGAAAAAGTGCGCAAACCCGCTAAAGAAGTTTTCACTTCAAAAACAAAAAAAAATGTCGTACGGTTGTAACATATCTAACGGTGACTCTACATTATATGTATATTTGTGTAGCTGTTCGATGTATTTTCAAACAGGCAATACAGCCGTGTAGATGAGGCTAAATACCAATAATTTTGCTGTTCCAAACTAAAGAGCTAACCATATAGGGCCAGTATATTTGTCTGTTTGCTTATTTTCTCCTTTGATGTGATTTGAAAAACCGACAGTTGTTTGGTTAGCTGTACTTGTTATTGGCTATAAGTATTCGCCAACTAGTCAAACAGAGTAATAAATATCTATAGCAAATATGCACACCCTTCATAAATGAAACTTATTTGTCAAACACAACAAATACGTAATCACAAATGGCGACGTGTGGAGTTACCATAAAAAAGAAACCTTATTTTACGACTACAGAAAGTAGAGGTTTTCAGTTAGACGGTAATTTCAGTGTTTTTTTAGTTATATTTAATAATAATGTCAACGTCAATGAAAAGAAGGGTGGCCAAATCAAAATGGGATTGCTAATTACGCTTCTCTTCTATCACTTACTACACTTTTATGCTGCGCCTAACGATCCTAACCTCAAAAGTATTATTAACGTTATTTAAAAAAAAACAAACAGGATGGTGTTTACTACATAAAAAAAACAATCTCAGTATAGCTTATTTTGGTACATGAAAAATAAAATATTATAAAGTGGAAATGTTTGATTTTTTGTTTGTTTTGAATAGGCTCCGTAACTGCTGGACCAATTTCAAAAATTGTTTCACTCTTAGATTGCTACATTATCCCTGAGCGACAAAGGCTTTGTTTCATCAAAATTGGTGCAGTAAAAGCCAAGTTACGCAGGCGAAGCTGCGTGAAACTACTAGTGAAAAATAAAAGTCGGTCCAGCTCCTACACAAGTTTGGACATTGTTTTTTATGCATTTTGCTGACTTTTTATGACCTGCCAGGCAAAACGTCAAACTTACCCCTAAAACTAAAACCCCTCCTTTTGCGTCCGGGGTTCAAAACACGCATCACAATAATTGTTTACACTGTACTGTCAAACTTATAGCACCTCTCTCTTTGATGTGTACAAATGCGATGGTGTTACTAGTAGGCATTATAGAGTTACGTCTGCTACCTTCGAGCTCCGTTATCAGACCACCTCAGTTGTACCAGTATTTGTTAGAGTTTCAACTGTCAAGGTAAGAAAAACCCGCATCGAAATAATCCCGTCCATCCGTTGAAGAGCTAAGATGCGACCGACAGACACACACCCATGTAAACGTCGAACTTCTAGCCCTCCTCGTTTCGCGTCGAGAGTATTGAAAAATTCAGTCGAATATACAGGAAGAGGTTGTCCTCTCCCTGTATATGAATCGGTTAAAAAGGATCGATTGATAATTAATATTTTTCGTAATATATGTAACTAAGGCAATTTCGTTATATTTTCAGAAGATGGGAGAAACAAAGAAAAGTTTAGCAGGCTCAATTCGACAATTTTTTAAAAACAAACTGGCCAAGCCCGTCGTAGGTGAGTAAACAACATTTTAAGAAGATCTTATTTAGTAAGAGAATCGCAAAATATTGCCATTATAAATTTTGAATTTTCTTCTCATATAATGAACTTAGTTTGATATTAATGCTTAAAACTGTGTAGTTAAAGGACATACATACATAGTTAAGGACGGAATCTATAAGACTAAGAACTCACGGAGCGGTCTTTACCGCCCCCCCCCTCCGGTTGCGGGCCCGCAGGTTCTGGAGAATGTAGATTTATATGCAAAAAAATTGTGTGGGTACTTATGTACACTCGTTAGAAGTTATACTTCTTCGGTGTAATAAGATAAAAATCTTTATAATTTTTTTTATCTTTTGAATTATTTTACATTTGTATACAAAATGACACTAACCATAGAAATAAAAAAATATTTTGAATACAGTTGTCAGTTCTCACGCAAACATTCGTGTATGTCCTTACTTTTACTTTGTTGGTACCTTTTTTTGAAAAACTAAAATGTTATCTATAGCTAACTTCATCATGTCGGTTTTTCGTGACGGTGTGCGCGCGCATCGTAAAAATTTACCTTCATCATTTTTTCCTAACGCGCCAAAAGAAGTATAACTTCAAAAGTATAGAGCACATTTCACGATGCGTTTTACACCCGCGGTTGTTTGCGGTTCCCGCGGCGGCGGTCGCCAGCCCATAGAATCGTACGACTGTGCCAGCTATGATTTTAACTGCGACGGCTGTGCAGTGTGACCGCACAACTACCAGTTTCGTGAGATTTGAATTATAACCGCTGTTTCGCGCCGCCGCGGAAGCGAGTAAAAACTGCTCCGTGAGTTCTCAGGATAATGACTATAATATTTCACTATATGATTTGAATCGTCATTGGCTCAAGTGGGTAGGCATTAGTCAGGTATTAGTTTAAATCCTGTCAAAGTTTTTTTTAAATCGGTAAAAATATCCTGTACACATGCGTGTGCTAAAATTAATATAAACGACACAAAGTGTTTGGTTACAGTGTGTTAAGATTTGTGTTTGTTTGTCGTGGTTATATCAAAATCCCACCTGCGCAAAGGGTAACGGGCAAAAGGGTTTGTAATATTTTATTTATGGGAAACTTGCCCGGATAGGGTCCATCGCCTTACAGCTTCCTACCGCCTTAATAACAATGTCATGTTCCGGATCAAAGGGGTACATTGAGACGGAGTACCTGTTGACGAGTCTCACGTAAAAACCACGAAGGTTGAGTACAAACTTTTTTTCGAACTTCACGAAGTGCTGTCGAATTCTCCTGATTTTTCTTCGGTTGCGTAGAAACCAAGGTTGACTTTCTAGTGGTTTGTCGCTTAAAATTAGCACAAGAACCTTCTCTTAACAATAAGTAACACTACAAAAAAGAAATAAGTGTGCAAAGTTATTCCATCCATTCAGGCGTAATGCGATAACCATGCGAATAATAAAATAAAATTTAGTAACAAAATTTATATTTAAAAGATTAAAACTCCTTTATAGACAGTTACTTTACTCTTTGATTAAAATATATTAGATGTGACGTTGACATTTTTTACGCATCCGGCGTAAAAAATCAGACGGTTTCTGTGTTTCTTTCAGTGCTTACATTGTTATGTTAGCTCCATCTATCTGTGGTTGCTTGCTTTTCTTAATGGAATGATGATTCTAGAAAATTACAAAGGAAAGCAGGTAGTTTTATGAGTATCCTCTTGCAGTACCTAGATTATTCCAAGTTATTTGTAATAGATAACAGATGTCGCTTTTTTTAAATTTATTAGGTAATTTATGTCAGTTTTATTTTGTTGTAATGTGACAGATCTTTGAGATTAATTTTTTCAAGAAATCATGTTTGAGATATCAAAATATTGTTAGTTTTGAAAATTATTAAAATTTGAACTATAACACGTAACCTACGTTTTTTCATTATTGTTGATAATTTCTAGATAGTGATATTTTTCAACATCATAATCAGAAACACTAAACGTTACACATTCTTCGTTCGCTTAAAAAAAGCTTCGTTGGTCGAGTGGCTAGCTTACAGAGCCTTTACCATGAGTTTGTATAGATTACGTTCAGTAAGTTACGTGTCGAAATCTATGACACTTTTGGTCTAAAAATGTGTTTCTCTTAGTTACCAATAGGAGGCGCTGTTCAAAGTTTTCATACAAATAGTTTACAGAGACGGTAGCGAGTATAGTAAGCTTGACAAGCCGTAAACTCATGGTAAGGGCTCTGTTTACACGCCCAACTACATCGACCAACCGCGAGGCTCGGGTTCGATTCCCGACGGGGGCAGGCATTTGTGTGATGAAAATTTAGATGTTTGCATTTCCGGGTCTGAGTGTTTATTAAATTTATTCTGGTATCTATTTAAGTATTTGTATGTATCAGAATCGTTGACTAACACCCAAAACAAAAGCCTATAATTTGCTTACTTTGGGGTTAGATTCAATTTATGTGACTTGTCTAGGGATATTTATTTATTTATACTAACGACGCTGTAAGGGGTCATTTCATCTGTTATACACAGATGAAATGGTCGCACTATAGCTTATGAATGAATGAATGAATGAATACACTTTATTATGCACCAAAATTTACAAAAAAATACACACTTTTTCACTTATAATAATATTTAACTTAAGTGCACAAAGGCGGTCTTATCGCTTCAGAGCGATCTCTGCCAGACAACTTTAGGGTAAAGGAGACAATTTTGAGTAATTTGAAAGCTAAGGTAGGGCTTCATAAAAGAAACTTATTTTAATCTAATAAAAAAAAAACAAATGTTTTATTTCATATAAATATACACTTTAAATAAAGTACATTAAATATACGTACAAATAATAATAAGCACAGAATTACAAAAATACATATACCATACATATATTACCAATAAAGTAATAATAAATTAAATAAATAAATAATACATTTATATATATGATAATAATATACATACATAATATATGGAATGCACAATCTATAAAGGGAGAGAAAAAAAAAGAAGCAAAACACGATGTTAAGGATATTGCTCTAAGTTTTATTCTGCGTATTTAAATAATATTTTTTTATAAATTTTTTAAAAGACCTTATGGATTCAGCCTTTTTAATAAGTATTGGCAATGAGTTCCAAAGACGAATAGCCTGGCACGTAAAAGAAAGGTGGTAATAATTATAGTTTTGGGTTGGCACGCGCAAAGAGAGATTATCCGTTGATCTTAGTTCCTTGTAATCATTTCTCAAAAATTGGAATCTTTGTAGTAGCTTAGTATTTTGTTCTGTATTACGTGTGCGTACCTGCACAGAGTACAGATAATTGTCTAGTCATTTAAATTTAAATTAGGTAAGAATCTCGGAATTCGAGATACCCAGCTATAAGTCGATAAATACTTGTATATTGACACCCTAAAAGTTGTCTCAAAATCTACATATGGTAGGGTGTAAGCAACTATTAAATTTCAAGGTCAAAGGTCCCAAAAAATTGGTTTTTTGCGCTTTTTTGGAAATATCTCATTTCCTATGGGTTTTTTGCTAGTTGTATTTGCTAGTTATGAATATTGTAGAATACAAAATTCTCTACTAATTTTGTTTAAAAAATTTTTTATACGGTGAACCGTTTTGGAGATAGAGGGCGGAGAGCCCGCGGTCGCGATGCGGATGCAGGAAAGCGGGCTTGCAATGTTCTTTAGCTTGTGACCAATGTAATGGGCAAGCTTG
This sequence comes from Calephelis nemesis, assembly GCA_002245505.1. Classification (NCBI taxonomy): domain Eukaryota; kingdom Metazoa; phylum Arthropoda; class Insecta; order Lepidoptera; family Riodinidae; genus Calephelis; species Calephelis nemesis. The sequence goes on along the minus strand of NJDD01003728.1, from coordinate 39,764 downwards.
TATCAATGCTCTACCATATCAGAGCGACATTAACGAAGATGGAACCTTTGACCCCGAAATCATGGAAGAACTTGAGACAAATGTCGTTAAAGACGATAATGAAGACCAGTTTGAAATTTACCAGCAGTCAGAAGACGACGATGAAGAGGAATAAGATGATTAAAATTATAAATTGTAGTTTTCGTACCTTTTATTCCATTTCTTTACTTTAAAAAAATGTATTCAATGATTTTTTTTAATAAAAAAATTAATTCATAATTTATTTGTTTTTTTTCATCATGTAAGAAGTTATAAATATTAATTAGGTTAAAATTCAAATATAATTCCTATATTTTCATTAACAATTCTGCAATTACATGGGCAGGTAAGTGTTGTTAAATAAATTAATACTAAACAAAAAGTTGATAAGTTAGGAAAAAAATGATAAAATATAATATAATAGTTAATAAAATTGCCAAATATTTGTAATCATTGATTTATCGATAGTTCATCAACTATATATGCGCCATATATCGTTTTCGACCGGAGGCACTGAGCATATGTGGTATACATATGTTAGTACTTTCATACTGATAGTTAAAGCAATTCGTGCAAAATTATTCCCTCACCATTCCAATCTGTTCTAAATTACGGCGTCAGATCTTGGGGTGGAGCCTATAAATCACTTCTGCTACAGTTTATTTATGGACAGTTACTTTACTTTTGTGCAAGAGATAGGAAGAGCGCAAAGAGCCATAATTAAAACACTGTTGCCCAAAGTTTTCTACTATCCTATACCAAAGATATACGAGAATGGAGTAGTTTGAAACTAGATACGTCATTTTTTTTATTAAAATTGAATACTTATTACATAAGCACAAACCCTAACTTGACTAAAATTTGAAAGGCAAGAATAAAAATTAAATTACACATTTCTAGATACATCTAGTCTCTGTTTTACAAAACAAAGTTTATGTTGAAAAATTCCACCTTTTCGGGTTCTTTGTATATATTTAAATAAATAAGCACATTCACATTTATGAACTATCTTAGCAGCAATAAAATCATTCCTCCAAAAATAGATTACTTAAATATTGAAAACCTGATGATTATAAACATGTAAAAAGTAACTCGAAATATTGAAATATAATTGTATATAGTCCAAGCGCAGTAAAGAAGAACTGTAATTTGTGACCCTGTTATTTTGTATATAACAAAAATACTGTGGTAAATTAGCAAATTTTTCTAAGAAAATTTAAAAGCCTCAATAGGAATATGTTGTTTATAATCCAATGAATTCTAATCGATTAGAACATTTTCGTGATAATATATTAGAAAAACTGACAGATTTACCTTATGACGATGAACCTAGTAAATTATTTAATTCGTTATTTGAATTAATTTGATACCGAGCTTACTAAACTAATCATACATAGAAAAAAAAGTATAGAAAAACGGGCGTTTCAGTAAGTGGGCAACAACCGGTATATTAATAAGTAGAAAACGGTTACTTGATTCATATTATGAAAAATCATCCATAGCATTGAATTTAAAAACTTTTTTAAAGTGTATTCAGAATCGTATGTTCTACTAAGTATTTGAAAAACATTATTAAAAGTTCTGATTAAACAAAATAAAGGCCTCGTGGAATATTACAAACACAAAAAACCAATAAATATCAAATTATTAATGACGGGTTAGAATTAAATATAGATGGATGTAGTGTTAAAGAAGATGTGAAAATAGCATAAGAGTTTCAAAATTTCTTCACCAAAATTCAAATTGTAACAACCAAAGCTCTTTGCTTATCTATTATTTCGGAATCAATATTCAAGCAATCTGTAATCGAAAGTAATAAAGCTTTCGAATTTAACTTTGTCAATAAAGCTTTTAAATTACTTCAAATGAAAAAAGTCAGGCTTGTGGGGACTTTGAAACTTTGAAAACGGTTACTTCAATAATTTATGATATGGCACCACGTTTGGCCATTATATTTAACTGTTGCATATCGAATGGTGTATATTCTGATGTAATGAAACAAAGCAAGATAGTGTCCTTATTTGATTCGGGCTTATAAAAGCTTCTGACCCTATAAATTTTCGACCTTTTTCAGTCCTGCCTACACTAAGTATGATATTTTAAAAATTAATACTTAATCAGATGTTAAATCACTATAATGTAAACAAATTGTTAGACAACAAACAGTTTGGATTTACCAAAGATTGCTTAACCATTGGTGGAGGTGTGGAATTTTTAGAAAATGTATTTGAAGCATGAGAGAACTCGCATGATGCATTAGGTGTAGTCGGTGGTTTCTCTAAGGCTGTAGACTGTGTTCATCAAGATACTTTGATTAGGAAATTACGATAGGCGCACCGCAAGGCTCTATTCTTGATTCATTTATGTTCCTAATGTATATATAAATGACTTACCTTATGACATAAGATATATACACGATGTTGTATTGTTCGCGGATGACACTTCACGTATATTTAAAGTAAAAAGATAATTAGTTAAGTATGACGAAGTGAACAATGCGATATCCAAAGTTTAACAAATGTTTTTTTTAAATCATAATAAAACGAAGTGTACTAGAGTTAGTACCAATGTTAGGCTAGAAGATAATTGGATCTGGTTGAATCCGTTGCCTTTTTAGGTATAACAATTGTTAATAATTTGCCTTTGGGTTCTCATATTGAGAAATTGGCAAATAGGATTAGTTTAGCAGCGTTTGCAGTTAAAAAAAGAACATTAACAGATGTTGCAACGCCCCAAATAATGTCTAATTGGAATTTTCTTCGAGAAAATTCTACAGATGCAAGTACTATATTTGTATTACAAAAAACACCTATTAACAATACCGTCTTTACCAAAAGGGCACACGGGGCCAGTGCCCAGTGCCCCTACACTCAGAGGGCCCCAAAGTATGGACTATTACACTCACTATTAACCTTAAAATATTTTGGTTGGAAGCATTACGTTTTTCTCGTTGCCCTAATTCGGGAGCATTCAGTTTCGCAGCTTAAGAAAAACTAAGTAATTTGTCAAAAATTATGAGCATAGAAAGTGACATTCTTTAGAAAATTGAGTTTTAGGATTTAATAGAAGATTTTGCTCAACAACTGTTTTTTGATTGTTGATTTATTTTTTAATTGCTGATTTCATTTAATTGTTAATTTACATAATTGCTAAAATTTTAATTTAATGTGTACGTGCAGCTTTTAATTTAAGAAAGCTATTTGCACCGATAATTGGAGTAACACATGGCTTGTTTTTTTATCTTTTGTTTTGACTGTCTCGTATTAGTGTATACTTTGTTGGTGCAATAATAAATAAGTAAATAAATAAACAGAAATAAGGAAATAAATTATAAGAATAATACCTTTGTGGAATCAGTTACCGAGGGAGGTATTCCCAATCAATTATGACTTAGGGACCTTCAAGAAAAGAGCGTACTCATTCCTTAAAGGTCGGCAACGCATCTGTGATATCTACTCCTGGTGTTGCGGATGTCCGTGGGCGGAGGTGATCACTTTCCATCAGGTGACCCACTTGCTCGTTTGCCTCATCTTCTATAAAAATAAATAAATAAAATAGTGTAAATGGTTACCCAAAAATCATAGTGAACAAAATTGAAATTTGACTTCTTTATATTCCAAGCTTTTGAGTGCCCAAGGGTCCCAGCATAACCTAAGACGGCCCTGCCTATTAAAGCTATTTATAAACTAAATGTAAGGGATTCCCTCCGATAAATATTAAAAGAAATAAATATTTTAACCTCCAGTTCTCAATACTTCTATGAGAATTTAATGTACGTATGTTAAAAAATCGATGTATATTTACAAAAAAATGTGATTGTCTCGATGTAAATACGAGAAATAAAAATATTCTAGCCTTATGCAAAACTCGTCTCCATAAAATTAGTAAACCATTTTTGGGTCAATGTATACATTATACGTTTCTACAAAAAGTTGCCCAGATCTACCTTAAATAAGTTTAAAAATGTATAAAAGCAAAGTTATGTTAGAAAGGCTGTTATAAAATACCAGAGTATTTGGAAGACAAACATTCTTGGTGATAGAGGTTTGGGGTGATTTGTTGTACTTTGTTACTTTTTATTTAAGTTAAAATTAGAATGTAATTTGAATTTTTTATGTAGTTTATAATAAATATCCCACCAAAAACATAAATTTAAAAAAGGGGAGCCAAGTTCAATACAAAAATTATGCTTGGCTGTGGCTAACTCTATTTCTTTGCTTTATTCGATAACTATAACAAATGCTGTTATTTCAAAATAAGAGATCTAATAGTAGGTTAGATTTAACTTGGCCCTATTTTTGAACTTTTTTTTTATTTTTCGATTTTTTCCTACGTTTACACATATTTGCCGAGCTGGATTCCTAATTTCATCCTTCTAGGTCATTTGGAAGTAGGTTAGGTTTAGCTACTATAGGTCAGTCAGTCAGTCAGTAGGTACTAAAATTTACGACTTTTAGACCTTCATATCTTTATAACCGTTTGAGCTAGCTTTATGAAATTTGAGATTCTTAATGTCCTTATGGATATGATTACACACACGTAGTTTTATGTATTTACGTTAAATAGATTTTGAGTAATAAAAGAGTCAAAACTGGCACCAAGTGGTTCGTGTAAAATTACAGTTGGCGCTGGCTAGCCAGTTCTTGGCTTGAACTTGGCTTTACACGCTGCCGCGTGTCTAGATACCTACCTATTAACTTTCGCCGGATTTTGTCAGCGTGTAGTAGCCGTAGTTTATAAAAATGTCGACGGGTACAAGCACCACTTGTATGGTCCACGTGAATAAAGATTTTTCTGATTCAGTTCTTGATTCTGATTCAGTGGTTAACACTAAATGTTGTTTTTGATTTTTTAGGAGTCATTCTAAAACAGTGTTTAATATTTTAGTATCAAATATTAAGAAGGCGCTTTTGAATTTCTATTATTAAGTATGTAATGTAACTAAATATTATATGAAAAACGTATATCAATCGAGTTAAGTTTCATCAGGATTGCCTTAAGAGGTAAGTATTAAAGGTTATCAATAAAAAGCTCGGAGTTAAATATTTGAATACGAGTAAATAAAAAATCATTATTTGGCAACCAATTTTCATTCATTTTTGATATCTCTGAGTTCACAATCCATACTGAAAAAAATAAACAAAAAAATAGGTATTTACTCCTAAACAGCGCCGGATTGCTAGGTAGAGCTTCAAAATTAATTCATGAAGTGACTTAACTGCGCTTAAGAAGGCTGACTTTTAAGGAAAAGACAAAAATATCAAAGTTTTTCTTTTCATCGATGAACCTATGAAAATTGAGTTAATACCTATGCAAACTTATTAATAAACACGGAGTTTTCCAAGTTTAAACTTCGTATTAAAGTTCTTATTACAATGTTATACAGGCTACAATATTATGTTAATTTTACTCCTATCTTAGTCCATGTTTATTAATAAGACAGATGGAGTATAAATGTTTTGTTACGGGCACGTTTTGTCCGCAGTATTATACATCAATTCTCGACCAACCGCCGCGGCACGAGACATTAACTTGTGGCTCACGTTTGTCCGACAGATAGCAGCCGCTACACGTTCCCGACTGTGATAGCCTTCATACACAATGCATATTCTATTTTGTAATTTAAAAAGTTTATTTACCCCAAAGAGGTAGACAAAGGCACAATCAGGGCATCCACGACTAGCCGAAGACACTAAGGCCTAGCGCATTGAAAATGTTCACATTTCATATTACTTCTCGCAATTCTGTAACTTTAAATCAAATACGAGTTTCTGCAATGGCGGTTAAATAAATTACGCATTATAAAAATCGGCAAACTTATGCAAATTTATGCGATGTGAAATAAAGATTGAATCAATTAAAGTACGAGTAACTTTAATTGATTCAATCTTTATTTCACTTTCAATTTAAATTCTAAGTTCAATTCCAACACCAATTTCAATTACCATTTTTAAAATTCATCTAAGTTTATTAATAACGTAAGATTTTCCTCGATTTTTCTGGGATTACTTCATCAGATCCTCAAAAGTACACTCTTTCAAATAAAATCGCAATTTTAAAGTCGGTTAACACGTTTTGTAGAAATCGACTAACACACAAAATATAAATAAGCGCCTTACTTATAATCTTCTCCTTATAGGTAGTAGATAATTATTTAGAGATACTCGTACTTGTTGTATAAAGAACATGGGACCTCGTAAATTTTCTAAAAAAAACCGACTCCAACTTAATTAGTACGTCATCCAGGTAAAACATATGCATTAATTAAACAAAACACTCAAACTATTAATTAAATTTATATGCGACCATCTCTAAATAATGATCATCCTTAAGAAAAAATTATTAATAATATAAAACATAATAACCTGAAAACGTTTAATTCGGATTTCGTAATTAATTACAGCATTTAGACTACTTTATGTCAGAAGAGAAATTTTAATCAGAAGTGGGATTTTAGATAAACGTATAATTATTTTATCCTAAACTAATATTACATAGTTTGTAATGTCAAAGCCAGGATTCCAATTAATATTAATATCGCAAATGCCAAAGGTTGTGTCCTATGTTTGTTGCTTCAGGTTCAAACGATTAGGTAAGTACATGGGTTTGATATTTCATATTACACAACATCATAAATTCATGTTGTGTGGAACATATCATCTGTGGAAGAAGCCGCAGTTAAATTATATAAAACAAATAATATGTAGATACTTTTTTCAAACTGACTTCAAGAAAGAGGTTAAAAATTTATCTGCATATTTTTTGTATGTTAATTATTTGTTTAAATGGTCTATATCGTATGCATTTTGAAGCTTTTACTGAATGGTAGATCATGATTCAGGACTACCTCCTTTATAACTGAGATGTCATGATCGACAAGTTCTTCTTGAGTTATTGAGTAATCTGTATTTAAAATATTAAACAATAAACACTACCTACATAAGTATTGTAGGTAAACGGTAGATCAACCTCTGTGTCCCTTTTACGAACTGCTAGGTAGAGAAATAGATTATGTCTTTTATAGACGAGTTCAAGACGGCACAAAACTTTGGTGTTAATAGTTGATATGAAATCCGTATATTGGTTTGTTTTATATTTCTTATTAAAACAATCTTGTTCAAAAAATGCTTAGAGCGGCGCAAGCGAAGATGTGAGGTATTATTAGTCTGTAGGTTTGAATTTAGCGGATTATCCAAATGCTCCCGAAAAGAAATACAATATTAAATAAACTAACCAGCTCCAGCGCTCATCATATTAATTATGTTAATTAAATTTAAAGCAAACCGTTCAGAGGTTAACCCCTCGTTATGGGTGGGGAAGAATGGGGAGAGGGACGGAAAGGGGAGGATAAAACTAATTTATTACAAGCGGAATATGAAAACATTTGGACTAACGAATCTTGGCTTTGATTTGTATGCTAAAATGTAGACAAAGAGCTAGTTATCGATTTTAGTTTATAGAAAGTAAATAATTTTAGTGCTGTAAAATTATAAAAAAAATACTGTAAAATTGCTTAAAACCGATTCCAAATTCATTATATCGCCTAGCTACAAAACAATTGCATGATTATATATAGTTCCACTTGTCGGATATTTAAATTGTCCACCTGTGATTCGCGGACATGACTGTCGAATAAAGAACCAAGTGGCCAAGTGGTAGCGCAACAGTCATACAAACAATAACATACTCACGTACATACTCACTCACCAACGGATAACCTTCTCATTTTTGGAGTTGCTCATTGCCATTATTTCTGTTGCCATTTTCTGTTTCTTTAGTTGTTGTTTAGTTACTTAAGTTATACATATAGCCCCACGGTTTCAATCCAATAAACATTTCATGTAACTTCACTTCTTGAAATCATTTTTGCTACCAATATACCAGTTGTTATAAAACTTAGCTTAAGCTTTAAGTTGAACTTGTAGGAAGTTCGATTACAATAGTTCTATCTAGGTTATAGGAATTAGAACAATTCGAAAACTATTATTGAACTTTAGTCTACTCAAAGAGTCTAATCTTCAAGCATTTAGAATTGATCTAAGACTATTAATATTTGTGAAATATCTTTAATGAATGAATGAATCAACGAATGAATAAGCACACTTTATTATGCATCAAACCTTATTAAAATTAGACACTGTTCCCTTTATAATGTAATATCTAAATTAATGTTGACAAAGGCGTCCTTATCGCTTCGAAGCGATCTTTTTATTCGACCAATGTATAGAAGCTTACGATTTAGTATTCACTCAAAAGTTTGAGCTTTTAAAAATGAACAGTGTTTTTACTATGGATTGGTTTACTTACATATTGTTATAACGCTAGTAATCAAAAGTTCCAACATGTTTAATAAAAAATATAACGTATTTTTACACATACTTGTACATTTGATTTTTCGTGAATCTAGTAGTAGTAGGTAGTAGTAGTAGTTTTCGTGGTTGCGGTGATCAGTATTAACACTCTTAAAAAAATTACCTATCTCTTTGACTATCATAAATATTTTATAAAGTGATTTTAATATCAACATAATTGTACTCCTACCTTAGGACTAACGTAACGTTAGTCCGTGTTTATTAATAAGACAGTAAAACTCGTACAAATCAGCTGTGCACTCCTAGTCAAGCCGCTAAAGACGTGCCAATAATTAATGCGCGTCGCGGTCGTCATCACTAGTGTTAAATTCATTTAAGGGTCCATGTATGCTAAAATACGTCAGCAGTATAATGTATTTTTTTCATACAAAGCAATCATGGATCTTGGTGACAAAAATGAACAACATTAACATGAATATGCTTTATAAGACTAGTGTTTCCAAAACACGATTCATTTCACATTACTCGATAGAAAAAAATCAAAAAGTTAACCATTTTTTGAAAGCAAAACCCAACTGTCTACTTTAATTATGAAAATATCGACACCAGATTTAACATAAACATAGGTAAGTGCTATATCTAAAGGATAAGTGTTTCAGTTTTTGTACTTTTTTTCAAATTACTTTTACAGTGTCACAAACAGTGATTTGTCGCTTAAGACGTTTACTTTAGAGCGCAATATTTCATAGTTTAGATTGTCTGTTCTGGTTGACTAAGTATGGGGCCTTAAGTACAACACTGTTGTCAAGAGTGACGTCACTTCATTGGTTTGCGAAATTCGAATTAAAACCGTCGGGCAATAAATAAATAGATTGGATAAATTTACTTCCATTTATTATGTTACAGTCCGCTTATAATTATTGTATCCTGAGCATACTGCAAAGGCACTGGCTCCAACACTCCACTGGAATGCAACCTCTCCCGCTGCGGTGCGTTACGCCAACCATTCGCCGCAAGCGCTCAGTAGCTATAGCACAGTCTTAATACTAACAGTCGGCCGACTCATGTACTTGCATAGAGCAACGCTGGGGGGAACGCGGGGAAGCGAGCGGCAGGGTCGGCGAGCGCAAACTCCATACAGTTTGCGCTCTCTATCTAGAAGGGTTTGCACTCGTTATTTGTTAAAAAATATGTTGTAGTGTATTTTATTATAATGTAATACTTGCTGTCTTGTAAATTTATAATGGTTTACAGAATGTGTTCCATTTTTAGTCGTAAATAAGCCACCCGGCTTGCTGACGTTTCGTCCACAACATTTTCATCCACAATGGATGAAACGACACCTTTTTATTTTATTATTTTTCCACTGCCGATTCGTGCAACATAAAAAAAAAATTATACAGTCAGATACAAAGCTTTAACAAAATAAAGCGATCCATTTAGGTATTTGTTTTAAACTTTTATATTTAAATTGATACATCAAAATCACCAATTACTCAAGATTTCATTACAATTTTTTTTTACACGTATGATGAAGTTTAGCACATAATAGTAATTAGTGTAAAGTTAAAGTGGGTAAAACAAATCCAAATATTTTATGGATAGCATGGTGAAAATTATTTCACTCCTATGTGCGGTACGAAGCATAAAAGCTTTATAATGGATTCATAAATATATCACATACTGCGAGTTATACATTATGAATGATTTTATATTCCCCCCGTGTTGGTTCGGGCTCCTTTGTAGAATAGACCATCTGCCTTCCTGCCAGGCAGCTCGTAAAAGGCGAGCATAGGCTCACCGTCACTAACACCGTGACATCTTACTAGGTGGTAGAGTCTCGCAGCGACTCGCCCGGATTGGTACCACCACCTTACCTATTCCTGCCGCCATAACGTCAATGCCTGCTGTTGACGTGTTCTGGTTGGAGGGTAAGGTAGCCGGTAAACTGACTTTTGCTCGATGCCTTACATCGCGGCCTCAGGTTGGCAACGCACCATAACCACCTTTGGTGTCTCTAGGCGACGTGAATTTCTTACCATCAGGAAATCCGTCTGCTTGTTTGCCTTTCAATATTATAAAAAAAATTTGTTTGAATTGATTATATCTGTGATTAAAAATAGTAAGTAAGTATTGCCAAATCAATGTAGCTGTTGTCACATATATACTATGTTTTTTTGTTATTATATTGTTCATTGGCATAAAACTTTTTTTATCTGACTGTACTAAACAACTTCAATAATTTGATAGTGAATGAATCGTCGGTGAAAAAAATAATAAAATTAAAGGTGTCGTTTCGTCCATTGTGGATGAAAATTTTGTGGACGAAACTTCAGCAAGACCATCATCGGTTTCATTATTAACTCCACATTTTTTTGTTTGCCATTTTAAAATAAAACTTTTAGATGAAAAACTTTTAGATGAAATGTTTAAAATGTTATTATTTGACAACCCTGACCCTTGACTGACATATGGTAGGTATATAAAATGTCGGCATGAATTCAATAACAAAGGAGTTGGACTACTGGTAGGTAGAATTCTTTATACTGTGGCTTTAGTAACTTTAATACCGTTATCTTTTGTCAACATAAAAACTTATAAATTAATAAAAATTATAAACAAAAAATGAAAATGACAAATGACGTCACAGCGCGAGTTGCACAGTCCGCGAGTCCGACTCGTACTTGGCCGGTTTTGTTTGTAAAATTTTATCATTAAGTTTGAATGTATGTAACAAACATTCAAACTTAATGACAAGATTTTATATATTCGAAATATTGTGAGCTTGCCCTAATAGTCATCAACTGTCCCGCAGTGGCAACCGACGCGACGGCGAGTGACGAACTGTCCGACATTATGTCTACAATTATTAGTGAGTACTACAATATTTGGAAGCAGCATTTTGTAAATGAATTTTATACGAACTGTCATAAACCTGATTGCTTGCGACGAGAGTACATATCAGCTATGAGCATCATTGAATTAGCCTGACTTGTTAGGAGAGGTTTAAATAAATAATTTTTTTAATAATAAAATGTCGTCTTTGTGATCTAGCGGTCAGGCGTCGAACTTGATTTCTCGAGGTCCCGGGTTCGATTTCCGGGTCGGGTAACAAACAAAACAGAAAATATTTATTTTCAATTTTTTAATAAATATGATATTGCCCGGGATTGGATATGTGCCTGGTTGGCGATAGGCTTGCCACATGTCACATTGTGGAACTTAGTGTCTTCAGTTATTCGTGGTTGCTCTGATTGTGCGTCTGCTTTGGGTATATGGGCGTTGAGATAAAGTATTATTAAAATCTACAAATAAATCTCGTATTGTATATAACCTTCTCCTCGTAATAAACCTATATCTGCAAATAAACCTCGCAGATCTTACCTTTATCTCTTTTATCTCCAAAACATCAGCTTTCGTCATTGTCGTATTCTAAACTAAACGACAGTCGCAAATTTTACTTGCAATACATATAGGCGCATTGTACAAATTCACATGCTTCGGATTGGTAATCTCACTTTTATCTTAGTCATCTTATTAAAAGTAAGCTGATAAGTTTATACTTTAAAGATGAGGTTTCAGCAGTCTAATAATTAAGTTATACTACAGATGCTACATATTTATTTAATTATGCTATGTATTTTACACTGGATTATATTTATACAAAGATTCGTCAGTGTAGAAAAGATACGATTTTCATGAAAAATTTAATTCTCTGTTATAACCCTTTGGAGGTTCAAGCTCGGATCTGTAGCTATATGCATGTCAAATTTTATCAAAATCAGTGAAACGTAAGAGACAGACTTTTGTATTTATAATAATATTACAAGATTTCGTATATAATTTAGCTTCATGTTTTATCGTGGTACATTACCAAGTGTTGAATTTTCCTGTTGTGGCATAGATTAAAGTACGCCAAGGTATAACTTTGTATTTGACCGCCTCGTTGGTCGAGTGGCTAGCGTATACGCCTAACTACATTGACTTACTGCGAGGCTCGGGTTCGATTCCCGACGGGGCAGACATTTGTGTAATGAACATTTAGAAGTCTGCATTTCCGGGTCTGGGTGTTTATTAAATTTATTCTGGTATCTATTTAAGTATTTCTATGTATTAGTATCGTTAACTAACACCCATAACACAAGCATATAATTTGTTTACTTTGGGGTTAGATTCAATTTGTGTAACTTGTCAAACAAATCCTTAGTGCAAATTATAAGTACTATATATTACAGTGTGATATCACTACATAGTATAAAACAAAGTCGCTTACCCTGTCCCTATGTCCCTTTGTATACTTAAATTATTAAAACTACGAAACGGATTTTGTTGTGTTTTTTTAATAGAAATAGTGATTGAAAAGGAAGGTTTATACGTATATTTCATAAACGTGCGAAGCCGGGGCGGGCCTCTAGTAGACTAATATAATGTGATCTTAAATCTTTAGAGTACTGAGGACTACGATTACTATTATTATTATTTATTAACATTATTTCTTATTTCTTAAGTTTATTCATTTAAAATAAAAAATAACATATTAAAAATATAAACATAAAAATAGAACTTCAAAGAAGGTTTTACAACTAAAAGTAAACGGTCTTACAACTAAACCGACAGTGGTCAGGGAGACACAATGAGAAATCTCATATTACTGTTACTATTACCATTAGGAGATTTTCTTGTTTGTTTACCTTGCAATGCAACTAAAAATAAAACTAAGTACAATAGATTCCATACATTGAAAGCCAGCTTCCGAAACGCTATTCAATTTTAATTTACAATTTATCTCCTTATAATTCATTATCTATATTGAGTTCGGTGTAGATTTCTAAACTGAATACACGGTAAACATCTATTATGAAACGGTAAATCTTAGCCTCTCAAGCGCCCACCACCGTTCTACGGTGGATTTTTTTACCCCCGTTAAGCGCCCATCACCGTTACATGGTGATCACGCAGGTTGTTCCAAAAAATATTAAAATGAAGCCTGTGAACAATGTTTGTCCTTTTCCAATTTATAAAATATTGTAGCTAATGAAACAAACAACAGATCTATGTTACACACATGTATATATTAGACGTTTGTTTATTCAAAAAGTCGAGTACTCTTTGAAGTGGGTGATGTCATATTGGTCTCGGCAGTTAGTTACTTTGAGGCGTGATTTTATGGTATTGTGGTTTAGCTATTGCAAGAAGAAACTTTTTGATAAGTAGCTAATGTTATTCTTAATAAATAGTAAGATAATTTTCATTATAAGTTTGCTACACAGAACTCGTTACCAGTATTTAGATTACTATGTATGCGTACACGAACAAAACCGTTACAATACCATTAATTTTTTTTCTTAAATAAGCCATATTTTCTACTTAAACTTGTGTTTAATTGGTAGAGAATTTCATTAACTATAATGTGTGATAAATAGGGGAATTGTTAGTATTTAATTAAATCGGAAAAATAAATAATAATAACGATGTGTAACCATCAACCGCTGTATGGTGGCGGGACGCCTCTAATTTATACCAATGAACACAGAAGTCGTGGAGACGCCTAAAATATTTAAATCTTTTATCGAATCGATATTCCCACGAAAATGTTGGATCGAACACCGTCTACGCTCAATGTGTCACGTACTACTACACTTTTTAATTTTTGGTTTCCTTTGATTGATTTCTTTTTGTTTATTTTATTAATATTTTCTATAAGTATACACAAAAATGTTTTTGAAAGAAAAAAAAGTTATTATTAAATGTAAGTGAAACTTAAAAATTAAAGTAAAAATAAACTTTTTAGTGAATTTTGGTATAATATGCACATTAATTAAAAGTAAAAAAAAAGACGACTCCATGTATTGTTTGTTCCTATTTCTCAGTGCGGCTCGAA
>NJDD01003728.1:2541-14710 GCA_002245505.1 Calephelis nemesis | reverse complement strand
AAGTATCCCCTCTCTTTCTACAGCGGCGCGGCGAAAATGTATGCCTGCGCCTGCTGTTTCGTTTAGACGGCGCAGTGCGTTTGCGCGAATGTTCATGTTATCATGTTTGTGTACGATAGCGCAATAAATTAATATTGTATTCTACCATGTAAATTTACTTTCATACTGATAATTGAAGCAATTCGTGCAAAATTATATGCAACCCCTCGTTTTTTTTAATTCTTTTTATGTGATAAGATAGCGATCAAGCACACAGCTCTCCTGTTAAGAGACATCCGTCGCCTCTATCGAAATGAAATTCATATGTTTTTAACCGACTTCAAAAAAAAGAGGAGGTTATCAATTCGTAGCGATATTTTTTTTTTATGTATGTTCAGCGACTAATGGCTGCTCGTCTTATAGGTTTGATGTTACCAAATATAGACCGATTCACCAATATATAGTTTCGGAATCCGATACCGGATATCAATATATAGTTTCGATTGGATATCTTAAAAACCCTATATTACACACTCCTATATTGAAGTCGGTGCCTTAAAAACTAAATACTAATCAATCCAACCACAAACAATTACGTACGACCTACGTAGGTAACTAACCTAATAAACCTACAATTAAAATAAGTATAAAATGAATGGAACTAATGGAACCCGACAAGTTAAATCCTAAACACTACTATACTTAGGTATATTAAGTAAACAGAAATTTCAGGTGACATCAAATCAACGCAATAACAAGTAACAGCGAACGACCAAGCAACTAACAAACCTATATTATATAGCTTTTAGTAAAACACAACGATAGCGCGATCTTACTTTGCGTGTGGCGCCACCTCTTGAGTAATTTTGAAACTAAAATAATTAAAGGCATGGATGAATGGAGGCACCGACTTCAAGTGCTACATAAAAAATAAGAAATTGGGTAGGTATTAGGTATAATATTAGTTAGGTATTAGAAGAGTATCAATTAAGGTAGGTAAGTAATTAAAATAAGTGTTTATTCATAAGTTAGTTTCGTCGATATATTTGTTGTGGTCTTGTAAATATTTTTGGGTAGGATATAGTTTGTACACATAATAATATAACAAATTATTTCATCCTTTTTAGTTCTCGAGAGTTTTTGAAGGCGGTTTTCTTTTTTGTTTAAAAATGATTTTATTTCTTTAGAATATATGTATTTGTTAAAAAGTTGTCACCAACCAGATCAAACCAGATGAATTCTTGTGAAGGTAATCTAAGCGGTGCACATGTTGTCCCAGTATGTCCGTCCCGGCCGGCTGCTTCCGGACGCCGCGTCCCGTTTCCCGGTGGACGCCATTTCAATCTAACTTAATTGGCCAACACTTGCGCAGTCCATGTTACTGACAATATTAATATCGCGCCTATTTCTGATATTATGAGGTCAAATATACATAAAGAGATAAATAAACATATGATAAAGCGTATTTAACTTTACAGATTTAAAATAAACTGTTGTTTTGAAGAATTCCGACTCTAACTATTGCATTAGATACCACAACGCGATTTGATAATATTTGAAGTAAAAACTTCTATAGTGGCGTTGCGCACTTTTTTTGGAATGGGTAAAAACTTCTCAACTCGTGTCAGCACTGGTGACCTGATCTAAAAATCGTAAGACGAATAGAGAGTAAGCAACAGGAGAGGAAGTATCCCCCTCTCTTTCTACGGCGCGCCGAAAATGTATGCCTGCGCCCACCTTCGCAGGGCGCTTGCGCGAATGCTCGTGTTGTCATGTTTATGTACGATAAATGAATATTGTATAATAATACCACATAAATAATAGTATTTTCATACTGATAATTAAAGCAATTCGTGCAAAATTATCCCCTAACCATTTCAAAATATCAAAAATGCACAAAGTTAATATTCAAGTTTTCACTTTTGCCGGCACTCCCGGAGTGCAACCCGTGGTTTTTTTTAGAGAGCAAATGGTTCCCACATAAACTTTATCAACATACTACTAGTTTTAAATAGTAAATCAATGACATCGACAATCAATCGATCAATGAATCGAGGTCATCGACATAAATGGAATATTTATACATTGTTAAGACATACTATTTACAAACCACTAGGTAGTCAGATCATAGTAAAAGTAAAATAGGACCGCCTCGAAATGATGACCTACCTTTCTAAAAAGTGACCATTAAAATCGGTAATTGTTGGCCAAGTATTCGTATAACAAACATACAAAAAAGCATGCAGTCGAATTGAGAATCTCCTCCTTTTTTCGGAGTCGGTTATAAAGTTCTCGATTGTTGGCCAATCACAGATAACCATAAGTGATCACTAGTAATTTGAATGATGTTCGAAATGATGACGCAGCTGCAGGCAAAGTAGCGGTTAACTGCCAGTACGCAATCTTAATATACCTACATATTTCTTAAGTGCATGTGTATGTCACTGAACTAATCCTACACGACCGGAGCGATTTTGATATTTTTTTTTGCAAGTGTTTAAGGAAATTTGAGAATGGTTTCAATTCACAGTTTGTTCCACTGGAAAATGTTTTTTTTTAACATTTTTTTATTTGTAAGAATTCGTTGATTTTGGAATGTTTTACATTGGATCTGGCAGACCGTGCTTCTAAGTTCTATCTATATTATGTATCTAGTAGTTGTTAATGTCAAGCGATACGAAATTTGCAACGGTTTGCCATATAATATAATATTAACAGTGGAATCACAGTACTAAATTGTAAATTACGTAGGAGTTACGTGTGAGATAGCATCAGTAATCTAGAGGCAGCCGTAAATTTCTACGATAAACGAGGCCCAATAGTCTAGGATTAGTTTCGGTAACGATTGATTGTCGCCTCTACAACAAGTGACGTGTATAGATATCGAATACGTTATTTGAGCCCTTACCATGTGTTTACGACTTGTCAAGTTTACTATACTCGCTACCGTTTGTGTAAATTATTTGTGTTTTTGAATAGTGCCTCTATTGGTAACTAAGAGAAACGCATTTTCAGGCCAAAAGTGTCATAGACTCCGACATGTAACTTACCGAACGTAATCTATACCAACTCATAGTAAAGGCTCTGAGCCCGTACCATGAGTTTACAGCTTGCCAAGTTCACTATACTCGCTACCGTCTCTGTTATTATTATGTATGTAAACTTTGAACAGCGCCTCTATCGGTAACTAAGAGAAACATATTTTTAGACCAAAAGTGTCATAGATTTCGACAAGTAACTTACCGAACGCAATCCATACCAACTCATGTTACCCCAGAATCGTTTCAAGTTATCGCTAACGAGTTTTGGGTATCAATTGTGATAGTTGAGTAAGTGATAGTCTAAATGAAAATCTTCTTAAAACGACAAGAACTGACGAAGTCATCGATTTGTCGGTATGTTTTTGTACCTTTACTATGCGATTAGTAAGCTAATAGCAAATCGGTTTTGATTGTTCTTTTTTAAAAAGCCACGATTTCGAAATGGTTTCTTATTAGTTTTATCATGATTCTGCTAGTGGTTTTTAAGTTATACTTCATCATCATCATCATTAGCCTGAGGACGTCCATTGCTGGACATAGGCCTCCCCCAAAGAGCGCCACAAGTCACGGTCACCAGCCGCTTGTATCCAGCGACTCCCCGCGACTTTGACCAGGTCATCAGTCCACCGGGTGGAAGGTCGTCCAACACTACGTCTTCCGGTACGGGGCCGCCACTTGAGAACCTATCTTCCCCAGCAGTTGTCGGTTCTGCGAGTAATGTGGCCTGCCCATTGCCACTTCAGCTTGCTAACTCTCTGAACTCAGTCGGTTACTCTCGTTCTCTTGCGGGTCACCGAATTACGGATCATATCTCGCAGAGAAACACCGAGCATAGCTCTCTCCATAGCACTCTGAGCGACTCTGAGTTTATTTAAGAGGCCCACATTTAACGGCCAAGAGTTATTCTTAATAATGCATAAATGTTCCTCTATTTTGACGATAGCGGCAACATTTATGAAAATTTATACATCGTTATGCATAATTAAAAATTCAAAAGTGGGGTGTTAATAAAATGTATATGGGAGATTTATATAAATTTATTATTTAGATTTATAATTTGTTTAGCTTCAACCCTAACTACCAAAGGTTTCACCGTTTCCAAACCCAGACAGTCAATTAAAACTCTTCGGCTACCTAGAATTTGCTATGACATTTATATCAGGAAATAAATTACATTATGGATTTTTCTTCTGCGAATTAAATGTTTATATTAATAATACTTAAGTATTTGGTTAATCACATACAATTTGTCACTATTTCTAAAATGTGAAATTTCTGAAATTTCACCAATTGCAGGTAAAGGTGAAATTTCAAGAGATGTAAAAAGTGGTTCCCAAAAATGTAACTGATACACCACTACATATCGCTCGCATAAACTTTTTTATAAATACATAAATTCTAATAATCTCAACCGAATTACCTCAAAATACCTCATAATCGCCTCTGTGGTCTAGCGGTCCAGCATCGGACTTGATTTCTTGAGGTCCCGGGTTCGATCCCCGGGTCGAGCAACAGCAAAAAATTAGAAAATATTGTGTATTTTCAATTTTTCAAGAAAATTAACGTTGTCCGATATTGGATATTGTGCCCGGTTGGCGATAGGCTTGCCACCTATCACATTGTGGGACTTAGTGTCTGGTTGCGCCTCTGACTTTGGGGGATATAGGCTTGAAGATGCTTACTTATAGAGATGTCCTATTGTAGACCCCGGAAACATATCTACGATAGACTCAAAGAGACGCGTTTAGGCTTACACTTCTCTTATTTTTCTTAAAACATACACAAATCTTTCAGTTTTATGACAGAGAGTCAATACAATATTTTCAATTTCAAAATGTATTTAGAAAGATAGGTCTGGAGTTGGTCCCATATTGATTTTACCAAAATCCGACTAGTGGTTTTTGAGTTATGCTTAATAATAAATCTTATTTAACAAATAATCATCAAAATCGCCTCGTTATTGGCTGATTGCGCAATAAACATACAAGTAAGTACTGTCGAATAAGTAAGTACTATCTTTTCACAAGACTCCAAAAAAAGCTATTTTTTAGAGTCTTGTAAAAAGGAAAGAAAGAAACATAAGGAATTGATTACCTCCTTTTTTTTAGAGCCGTTAAAACCACCGAAAGCGCCAAAGACTGTGGTGTATAAATTGGCTTATTCTTGAATGTTGAAAAGCTCAGCAGCTCGGGGCTCGGGACTCGGAACTCGGGATGCTCGCGGGATGTGCTAATTACGGGAGTAATCTGTGCTCAGGGTAATTACGTGCCGGGCGCCTTCTAATGTGTTTATTATACTGAAATCTTCATTTCGTAATGCAAATAAATGTTCTCATTTCAACCGACTTCAAAGGTTGGAATACGTCGGTTTTGTATGTTTGTTACGTGATTACTCCGCCAATCCCTACTAATATTATAAATGCGAAAGAAACTCTGTCTGTCTGTCTGTTACGCTATCACGCCTAAACCAGTGAACCGATTTTAATAAAATTTGAAATAGAAATAGAATAGACCATGAGGAACAACATAGGCTACTTTTTATTGCAAAAAAATAGGGGAGAATGGGTAAAAAGAGACTACGTGGGCGAAGCCGCGGGTAGCAACTAGTCTTATATATAAAAATCAATTGCTGTTCGTTAGTCTCGCTAAAACAGCTGAACCGATTTGGCTAATTTTGGGTTTGAATTATTTGTGGAAGTCCAGGGAAGGTTTAAAAGATAGGCAAAAAGGAAACTAGGCAAAATAACATTTTAGCATTTCTTAAACAAACAGAACGGGTGGAACGAAGTTCGCCGGGACAGCTAGTAATGAATAGATTTTGGTGATGCTATGTTGCAAAGGTACCTATCGTGCTAATTAGTAGTTTTTACTATATTTAATAACTTATACTTTTTAAGCAACGTAGAATCGAATTTTCCAAATACATATATATAAAAGAAAGTCGTACTAGTTACATTTTTTATAAATCAAGAACGACTAAACAGATTTATCTGAAAATTGATGACGAGGTACGTCATCTTAGAACTAGGAGACGGAAATAATATTATTTTTATTCCATTCGACTTCGAGGAAACTAGGTAGGTACTAGTGGTATTTATAAAGTATAATACAAATGGTATTTATAACGGTAGGTATAATGCAAATAGTATTTATAACGGTAGGTATGATACAAATGGTATTTTTAAAGGTTGGCTGCAAGGGGGAGGGGGTGAGGTTGGTTCATGCAGCGCAGGTAGAAGTCTCTAGAACAATCCACGTTTGTGAAGTGTAATGAGTTTGGATTGCGTTGCTAACGACCGCGCCTTTGTTCTTGCCATTTCAGGAAAAACCTCTCGTCACAGACTAATTACTGTGTTCAAGAGCACCACTCTCACCGTCAAAATGTAAATCGTGTTTTTTACTCTGTTGGTGTACTGTTGATTATATGCTTACTTCCTATATACAGTACCGTCTTTACCATAATGGCACACGGGGCCAGTGCCCAGGGCCCCCATACTCAGAGGGCTTCGACAGATCGAACATTTCTCTTATATATAATAACTTAAAAATATTTTGGTCGAATGCATTATACTCGTATTTTTCTCGTTGCCTAAAGGTCGATCTTTTTTAGATTTATTCGAATTAATACACGTTTAAGAATAATTTGACGTAACTAACCAGATTTTTATTTTAATTTATAAGTTGGAGCCTTAAAGCTTACGCCTCACTTTTCTCATCTCACTCATTTCATCAGTTGAGAGGCATGGAAAACTTTCTTGTAAATACATAAATTTCAATACATTAAATATAATTTCGTTCGGCAATCGTTCGCTAATCGCCTCTGTGGTCTAGTGATTCAGTTGTTGGACTTGACTGCATGAGGTCCCGGGTTTGAATCCCGGGTTGGACAACAAAAAGAAAGTTGTTTTTTTCCAATTTTGTAATAAAAAAAATGTTGCTCGGAATAGGACATGTGCCCGGTTGGCGATAGGCTTGCCACCTATCACATTGTGGGACTTAGTATCTTCGGCTAGTCGTGGGTGCCCTGGTTGTGCCTCTGCCTATCTTTTCGGGGATATGGGGGTGAAGATGCTTTTTTTTACGTTCGGTAACATACCATGATTGTCAATTAACAAAAGTAAAATCTGAGGGATTGACCAAAAATGCAACGAATTTTCGGAATTTTATCATGAAGACATTAATGCTAATGTGCTCAAAACCGAATGTTTTCAGAAAAGTAAATATTTACTACTAAAACTATTAGAGGATAAATATCACAGTCTGACATTACTTAAAAAAGTCTTATAAATTAGAAGAAATTTTTCCACTAAGGTTTTTTACGACTAAGTATTACCTACTTCAATTAGCTATGTCAATTATTAGAATAGAACGTGAATGGAACGTGAATGGTAGAATAGGACATGATTGGTACTCTTCAGAAAATTGAGTTTGAGGATTTAGTAGAAGATTTTGCTGAATAGAAATCTCAAAAGAAGCCATTATAGTAATCATAAAAAATGCAGCAGTAATATTGTTAATGACGCACTGTAATATAGTAATACATTTCATTACCCATAATAAAGAGGATTGTAGTGAAATAAAAAATTGTAAAGTTTTACATTCCAAAGGGGCCCCAAGTTTTTTAGTGCCCAAGGGCCCAGTTTAATCTAAGAGGGCCCTGCCTAGCCTGCCTATATATACCACCAGCTGTTGCCTATGGCATTGCCCGCGTGGTAAATGGTCCCACGGTCATTTTTTCAATTAATTTTGTTTAACAAGTTACCCTCTATGTGGTTGCCAAATTTCATGGAAATCGATTCAGCAGTTTTTGCGTGAAGTAGTAACAAACATACACACACTTTCGCTTTTATAATATATATGTAAAAATCAATTGCTGTTTGTTAGTCTCACTAAAATTCAAGAATAGCTTGACGGGTTTGGCTATTTTGATTTTGAGTTATTTGTAGATGTCTAGCGAAGGCTCAAAAGATAAGAAAAAAGGATAAACATCAAGAAAACTAGGAAAAACAAGATTTTGAATTTTCCCATACAAACAAAACGGGTGGAATGAAGTTTGGCGGAACAGCTAGAGTTATATAGCGAGCTGTTTGCCCATGACTTCGTCAGCGCAGAGTAATTACGATTTTTATTCAAATTTTCATCCCCTATTACAATGCTTTGGGAGTTGTTTTTTTTTAATATAGCTAATCTTTGACCCGGATTTTTAGCAATATTCATATCCCTCAAAATAGATCCATCCATTATGAAACAACAGATAGACATACTTTCACATTTATATCAGGATGGGTCTAGATGATACATAAATAATTTGTAATAAAAAAACTCAAATTTAGTAACATCTTAATTTGGCGACATACTGATTGTACCGCCACGTGCTGGATTTGATTGTGTTTTTAAAATATTTTCTGAATGGATTGAATATACAAACAATATTTTAACATAATCAGTTCAATTGTTTAGAATTTAGGTGTTAATTTTTTAAATATAAGAGGAGGGAAACGAGCGTGTGAGCATGGGATGTATACACTTTAATATAATACCTTTCTCTTACTCATTAATATAAAAAATGGCTTCACAATACAACGGGTCCGTAGTATGTCCAAGAGGCATTTTTGCAGTAGCTCTTGCGCGTTAAATAAAGATATGGGAGACACCCTGTACCATTGTTAAACACCTTCATTATGTATCAAATCTTAATATAGAGGCGCTGATGTAGGGTTGTCTGTGTAATTGTTTTGGCTTGAACATATACTCGAGCATGTCAGATTAAAGTACGGCGTTTTTATTGCAAGCCAATAAGTGGATGTTTAAAATTTTTGTTAATTTGAACAAGACGTAAGGGAGTAAGAGGGTCAGAAGTTTGCAAAAACAAGTCTATCTATGTTCATTGTCCATTTTTTTTCATTTCAATCATCGGAGACATACTAGACATGTACACTATTAATGTTTGATGAGATCGCCTATGACAAACTGCCTGTAATTGTTCGTTTAGATTTTAGACGCTAAACGCACTGCCAAAACGAAAAATTTCACATGACCTTTTTTACTCTCCATTTAATCGACAAAGTCGAATGGTTCCCCATGACGCTGGAGTTACTACACGTTTAGCATTGCGGGCTCTCCTACTATTTCTTTAATCTGGATAATGCAGTTTTCAATTACACAAATAGCGCAATTTCTTAATGAATTATCTTTAGGCTGACTTAGAAACTGAGTACTTAAAAACAAATTTAGTAACATCATTACTAAATAATTTTCAATTACACAAATAGCGCAATGTCTTAATGAATTATTTATCTTTAGGCTGACTTAGAAACTAGGTAGCTTAACTAGGTAGCTTAGAACCAGGAGATTGACGTAATAAACTTTTTATCCCACTTGATTGCAAAGCATCCTAGACAAACAACATTTTATTTTTCCAAACACTTAACTGAAAGGGTGGTGAACATATAATCTACCTATTAAGCTGTCTGGTAAGAAGGCATTTAGTAAGTTCTTCATAGAGCCTCTTTTATCTTAATCTTCCTGCAGCGGTCAGGTAGACCCTATTTCAAACCCTCGTCAAAATAAATCCAAGAAAAAACACCCTAATGAGCTCAAAATCCCCAACTCCCTTTATTACATTCTAAACGTTTTAAGGTTTTTTGCATTACAATATATCACAATCTCAATTTTATAGTAGCGGCCCGCCCCGTTTTTGCACGGTTGTGAAATTTACATATAAATCTTCCTCTTCAATCATTTCATCTATTAAAAAAAACGCATCAAAATCCGTTGCGTAGTTTTAAAGATTTAAGCATACAAAGGGACATAGGGATAAAGGAAGCGACTTTGTTTTATACCATGTAGTGATACTTTATAAGTTATTTTGTTTATTGAGATGACATGGTAGACATTTAAATTAAAATTGTATATGTATTTAATTTAAATTAAAATTAAATTAAAGTATTGTGTTAAAAACAGACTCCAATTATTTTATTACCATGTCACTATTAGTCATTCTTTTTTTAAAGCTCCCAAATACATTTTATGAACACCCCACTAGCAGTTTAGAATTATGCTTAATAATGCCAAAATTTTCATAATGTTGTCGATAATGTCAAAATAGAGGAACATTTATGCATTTAAGGGACATAGGGACAGAGGAAGCGACTTGGTTTTATACTATGTAGTGATATGACTAGCTGTTCCTCCCGTTCCGTTTGTGTTGGAAATATTAAAATGAATAAAATACATTTGTTTATATTAATTTTTTAAATTAAATAATTTAGGGCATCTACTTCATTTTTTTATGTTATAGGAAGGCAAACAAGCAGACGGATTTCCTGATGGTAAGAAATTCACGCCGCCTAGACACACCAAAGGTGTTAATGGTGCGTTGCCAACCTAAGGTCGGGATGTTAGACCTCGAGCAAAAGTAAGTTTACCGGCTACCTTACCCTCCGAACCGGAACACGTCATGACGTTATAGCGGTAGGAATAGATAAGGCGGTGGTTCCAATCCGGGCGAGTCGCTGCAAAACTCTACCACCTAGTCAGATGTCACGGTGTTAGTGATGGTAAGCCTATGCTCGCCTTTTACGAGCTGCTTGGCAAGGAAGGCAGATGGTCTATTCTACAAAGGAGCCCGGACCAACACGGGGGAAAACCTACACAGCTTGTAAATCCTTCCGCCATAATGACTGTGTCATGTCCCAGTTTGAAAGCTTCCTTCCAAACTACCCTTCAGAGCGTTAAGCCAATATGCCGGTTATCCTATATACAAAAGCCCTAATATCGAGGCCATAGGACAATGACATACTTCTAACATCTATGGTGTATATAGGACACGGCTATCTCTTACCGTCAGAAGACCGAACTTGTTCGCTGACCCCTCACATAAACGAAAAAGAAGTCCACGAAGAGGTAAGAAGAGGCACAACCACCCAGAACTACCCAAAGACACTAACTAAGTCATTATACATTTAGTAATTACACATTTCCTATTTTTGTTGTTGCCCGACCCGGGGATCGAACCCGGGACCTCAAGAACTCCAGTCCGACGTCGGACCGCTGAACCACAGAGGCGATGATACAACATTTATAGTTTTGATATAAAATCCTGATATACTTTTTAAATACCTTACATTATTAATTTTTGCAGTGAAACCAGCTCACTTAACTGTATCATGAAGTATTAAATTAAGTGTAGAAAAGTGCAAGTGTTGTTTAAAAATATGCATACTGCTTTAAATTTATTCTGGTATCTAATTAAGTATTTCTATGTATTAGAATCGTTGACTAACACATCCACACACACATACACATACACACAACAAACATTTATTTATTATTATACTGCATATATGCATAATATGGAATTTTATCGAGTTCCGACGATGTGTAGTATAAAACAATAAAATAGTTGACCTTAACTGTGTCCTAACTCCTAAGCCACAAGTGTAAAATAACCCGTGGGGTCGATTTCGATACCTTCGGTAGCCATCTACGTTTTATTGAGCCTTAATAAAACTCTCCTGCTACATTATTCATTCTAACACTGAAAATACATCACGATAATGTAGCCATAAAGGATATTTTTACTCTAAACAAAGAAATATGAAAAGAATTTCACACTTACAAGAATATTACATAATAAAACACTTTTTATCCACCGATCCAAAAATAGGGTTGTCATACGTTTGAAATGTCTGTGTGAGTGTGTCTGTTTGTGGCATCACAACTCCTTAACGAATGGACCGATGGCAATGCGATTTTTTTGTTTGAAAGCTAAATAAGATCGAGTTGGTTAGTAGATACATTAAGTATCTTCACACCCATATCTTCGAAGAGGTAGGCAGAAGACACTAAGTCCCACAATGTGATAGGTGGCAAGCCTATCGCCAATCGGGCACATTTCCTATCCCGAGAAACGTTTTTTTTTTCATTGGAAAATTGGAAAAATCGAATCGAATTTTCTTTTTGTTGCCCGACCCTGGATTCGAACCCGGGACCTTAAGCAGTCAAGTCCAACAACTGAACCGCTAGACCACAGGGGATAGGATAGGATAGGCTAGGATAGGATAGGTTTTGTCGGGGTTCCCCCCCGAGGTTCCGAGCCTTGTCGCGGCGGGGGGGCTGAGTAACTGGGGTCGAGCTGGGGCCCCGGTG
>NJDD01003726.1:20986-39131 GCA_002245505.1 Calephelis nemesis | reverse complement strand
TCTAATTTTAGGTTAGTTTAGACTAGTTTGTACCAAGCGAATCGGCACCATTGACATCCGACAAGTCTTACGATAACATAAGACAATACCCTTAACCTAGGCGTGGACTGGGGCGGCGTCCGTCGGGAGTGGTTCTCGCTGCTTTGCGGCGCACTGTTCGACGCCAAGGGCGGCCTCTTCGTCAGCTGCCAGGACTCGCCCACCGGCCTCGTGCACCCCAACCCCGACCGCCCGCCGCATCTCAAGGTACATACGCACTTACATTTAAGTACATATATAAGCTGCTACCTTTTTTTAAAACAAACTAAATGTGGATAAATTACTATTAAAACATTGTAAGAATAAAATCATGACATATGTAATAAATTATATTTATATAATACTCGTATCTTAATTATAAAATATCTGCTTGTTGCCCTGAAATATATTTTTTTCTCAATGAATTTTATTACCTATCTATAGGTGTGGTTGTTGTGAGTTATTAAATATTAATAAATTTGCTTTTAAATGATTGTAAATTTACAGTAAGTACATTATTTACAAAAATTTTCACAAATTTACAATATAAAATGCTAAATTCTTAAAAATATTCATTCAATGATAATGTAATAAATAGCAAGTATTTATTTGTCGCAAGGTCGTATGTGTGCTTAAATACTGTGGTTATTGGTATAGCTTGACGTAGTGTAAGGTCGGGTGTTTGAGAGAGTAATGAAACGCTCTAGGTTCGAGAATACACTGATTGTAATGGATAATAACACGAATAATATATAGCTTACAAATACTACATCACACCTTCCCCTTTAATAACAAAAATTATAAGAATATATGATTATTATTTTTTATACCTATGAATTACATAGTTTTAGTTGAAATATTCTTAACTAAATAATTAACTCTATTACTTATTTCTGTAACATGGTTATAAACTTATTAAAAATGTTAACACAATACATTGTACATATTCATAAAATTAGCAAACACACAAGCTGTCATCAAATGAATTTTGGAAAATATGTATAATATAATATAGATTAATTCACACTTTAATTAATTTTATATGGTTTAGTAGTTTTTATGAATTGTATATTCCTTTTGATTTTTTAAGATTTTCACATTAGAACCTAAGTCCTCTAATACTTTATAAGGTCCTAAATATATAGGATCCATTTTATTGTCTGACACATTTTTTAATAACAATAAGTCATCCTTTTTATAACTTATTGGGTTTACGCTAGAATCATAATGATTTTTCCGCTTTAACTTACTACTAATTAAATTACTACGTGCATCCTTTTGTGCTAACTGTAGTCTATATTTTAGTTCGAAAGCATAATTGTCGTGTATACAAAGGATCGACAATATAACCTTCTAAATTTGTAGGCAATACACAGCGTTTGCCAAACACTAATTCATGTGGTGTGTACCCGGTCTCCGTATGTACTGTGTTATTATAAGAAAAACACCAATACGGCGACCAAGTACTCCATTCATGTGGTCGATTCTCATAGTTAATCCTTAGATACGCTCCCATTGTTTTATGATTGTTTTCCAACGCACCGACACTTTCGTGGTGGTACGCCGTAGACGAAATTTGGTTTATTTTTAAGATTTGACATATCTCTTTCATATTGCTTGATATAAATTCTGACCCTCGATCGGTCGCTATTTCCCTAGGTATACCGTATCTTAAAATAAAATTCTCGGCAAATGCGCGGGCTACGCTTACGGTATCTTTGTTGTTTAAAGGATACGCCTCTGTAAATTTCGACAATTCGCACTGCAAATTCAAAATGTATTTGTGACCATGTACGTCTTTTAATAACGGTCCTACGATATCTAAATATACCTTTTCTAATGCAGAATTTGCTGTCGTCGTGACTTGCATTATTGGTTAATATGCTTTGAATATTTTTGCTTCTTACATTGCTGACATTTCGAAACATAATCAACAACATCTTTTGTCAAACTAGGCCAGAAGTAATACTTTTTGATGTTATTCGTCATCCGCCTAATACCCGCGTGGCCACTTGTGGGCAATAAGTGGAAGTCGTTTAGTATTATGCGTCTGTTATCTAAATTATCTATTCTTTGTACCTTACTAATTACACAGATACGTGGCCCGGACCACTTTTCGTAACTCTTTATTTCATTTATAAGTCCACTGATAAAATCTTTATTATAATCATTTCTTACTATGCATAGCTCGTTTATTAATAATTTCTTACAAAAACATAACAAGTCCCTCACTAATTCGACTCGCGTAATTAGTGATTGAGATATTGTTTGTAAATAAATTGTGGACCTACTAGGCACATATATAAAATATTTAAATCTTTCCATTATTATACCTTTTCCTAGTAAATAATTTAATTGTCTAGACTTTATTAAAGTAAGTTCGGTAATATTCTTCGGTTTTTTAACTATGTCCACCACTCTCAGTTGATCAAGCCTTGAGTGTGTGTCCACGTTATCCACCGACGAATTATTATCGCCCTTCTTATTATTACTATTCATATTTAACCTACGTAATTGTCCCCTTGTCATAACACTAACTATATGCTAATTCATCGATTTTAAATCGCTAGACGTAATAATTATACGCGATAATGCGTCTGCCACAGAGTTTGACTGACCTTCTAAATATTAAATTTTAAAATTATATTCTTCTAATAGTAGTCTTAATTTTAATAATCTACTGGATGAATCCCTCATAGAAAATAAATAAACTAGAGGTCGATGGTCGGCCTGAATTTTAAAACGTTTTCCGTATAAATAAGTTCGAAAATATTTGACACTCCAGATTATCGCTAAAAGTTCCTTTTCAATAGTTGGTTAAGTAATTTCGGCCTTATTTAAAACACGACTTGCATACGCCACTGGCCGGCCATCTCCATTACATAAAACGGATCCGATCGCTTTACCCGACGCGTCAGTTTGTAGTATAAACTCCTTGCTATTGCTCCTTGCAGGTGGGTTTATCAAAGCTGATTTCAACATTTGAAACGAATTCTCACACTCGCCTGTCCACTCATATTTAACATTTTTGCGACACAATCTATTCAAAGGAAATGCAAAATCCGCGAAGTTTTTAATAAATTTTCTATAGTAGCTCGCAAACGCTACAAAACGCTTCAATTCGTCAACATTATTTGGCCTTGGGTATTCTGCTACCACCTTTATCTTATCCGGGTCTGGCAAAATACCTGTTCCTGAGACTATATGACCTAAATATAGGATTTCTTTTTGCAAAAATGTACATTTAGATGGGTTTAACTTTACGTAGCCTAGAGAATACATCCATTAAATTTTGATTATGCATACTCAAATTTCTACCCATTACTATTAAATCATCCTGGTATATTAGGCATTTATCGTAGTTAAGGCCAGACATCGCTATAGCCATCATTCTACTGAAACTGCTAGGACTAGACTTAAGCCCCATCGGCATCCTAGTCATTTGGTACTGAATATTACCAGTATTGAATGCCGTGTAAGGTCTGCATTTTTTTTAGTAAGGTGCGAAAGAACCCTTGGTATAAATCTAAATGAGTGAAGTACATTGCTCCTGATAAAGAGTCTAGTATCTCGGTGATGTTGGGTAAAGGAAACTTATCATCCTGTATGTTATCATTTAGCTTACGATAATCAATAACAACGCGCCATTTTTTATTACCGGACTCGTCGCACTTTTTGGGAACCAATAGTAATGGACTTGACCATGCACTGCGCGATGGCTCAATTATGCCATTATCTAACATATTTTTGATTTATTTTTCTATTTCGGGTTTCTGGGCATAAGTTACTCGGTAAGGTTTTGTGTAAATAGAGCTAGTATGTGGTTTCAGGTCTATTCTGTGTTGATATATGGGGGTTGTGGACAACTTATCCCCTGGTAAATAGAAAATATCTGGAAATTTTGCACAAATTTGCTCTATTGATTTCTGTTCTTCCGTATTTAATCCTTTTAAATTTAATAAGGCAAATAAGCTTTTCACCCTTTCCGAATCAATCGTAGTTCTGCTAAATTGACAAATATAGTATTCATTTAAATCAGTAGTTCTAACTTGGAAATAATGTAAGTTTACGTTTGTGTCACGAGTATTCAAAATACGAATCGGCATTTTCCCATCTACCGGTTTACTTAAGCTGTTAGCCAAGTAAACACCATCACATAACTGATGATTTGATACTACACACTCTTCTTTTAATTCCGTTTTAATATAATGTGTCGATTCGCTACGTGCCGGAACTATGAGGTAATGCCTATTGCGATTTGGCTGATTATTTTCGAAAAATAATGTTACCGGTTCCTTGTTATAAATTAATTGTATGGTATTAATTTCAAAATTTAGAATAGCTTTATAATTTGATAAAAAGTCTTGACCTAAAATACCATCCACTGTACAAGGTAACTTTTTAAATACTAAAAATTTGTGAGGAAAGTTATATTCATTATAACTAAGAGTTAAATACACGTAGGGGAGAGCGGGGTTCGAAGTTCCGATTTTAGAGTAGAGCACAATATTACTGAAATGGACAGACTGTAATTCATGATTCCTTTATAAATAGAGGCAGAAATTATTCTAGTTTCAAGTAGTATAGTTAAAATTATAAATATTCCTAATGTAATAAGGGACAAGATACTTTTCTGTAGAAAGTCAACAAGGAACAACTCGCCCCGCGATGGGGCTGGTTGTTCCTTCTTTGAGGCAAGTTGTTCCGCTGTCAACTTCTGACATAAAATATACAATATTAATGGGATAGGTATGTATAAAGTAAATAAAGCAGGCGTAACTGTATGTTTATTACAGCTTTTATTAGAAAAGTGTACAAAACCCTAAAGATTTTGATGCACTTTCAATAACTTGAATGATTTACAAAAATAAAACTACAACAAAAAACATTATTTCTAATAAGTACTGAAATCCAACCTAACTAATTGATTTAAGGCTGTTGTAAAGATTTCAAACATAACCAACTTTGACTAACTCAAATTATGTCATGTTTATTAAAAAAAAACTAAATATAAAATCCAATAATTCTAGAATTTTAGTTTAGTCATTTCTCCATTCAATTTAATACAACCATCTTTATTGAGATCAATTGTCTATTAAGTTTTATTATTTTTTTTTATACAATTATTCAAAAATTCATCGTCAGAGTTACTATAAGAATAAACATAGGAATGAACTTCTTTAGATTTTAGGTATTTTAAAATGTGCCTCATAAAACGCGCATCCTGCACTGGTAGTTCCGGGCGTTCATTTGGAAAAAGCTGAGTTTTTTTTATCAAAAAACCCATGAACCAATCAGCTCCTGCTTCTTAATTTCTGTGCCAGAAGACAGAAATGTTAGGCATTTCAAAGGTTACAGCACAACTGTACGGTAACTTCCTCACTTTATCTTTACAAAGACCAAAGTAGATTGACGCACACTTCTTAAGCCAACGTCTTTTTCTGGCCGTGGTTAAATACCTTCCGTGAATAATAATAACCCACGGTTGGTATTATATAGGCCTTCAACTTCTTCAACTAGCGAAATAATTTCAAATCACATATTTCCAATTCCCAGGCTTAATCTTACGACCGTATTCATGACGGCATCAGGTGCCGTTGTAAAATATCAACTGAGACCTTGCCGCGTTCGGTTTTCCCTTTATAGTTCCTCATCCTAAAATAAAGTTTTAAATCTATTATAAGTCACACTTAGGAGTGTCATAATGGGGCACGTTGTTCCGCGGAACAACTTGCCCCCAGCTTAAGGAACTTTGAACCCCAAATTTCAATTTGAAAATTATATCTAATCGTACTAAAATCGTTTGTAAAAAGCTAACAATGACATTGAAAAATAAGTCTGTATAGTATTTCCAACAGATAATGACTAACTACGCTCAATTCGGTCAAAAAATGACTTCAATAGACCAAAAAGTATTAGGAAGAAAAAAATTACTTACGTACTGTTTATGTGACTCCTATCAACTACCACTATGAATCGCCGACAGCGCACCACTAAAATAGTTGCCGCAATAGCGCGATCGCACGACGTTTCGCGGGGCACTTTACATCTATTGCTATCTCTTTGCGTTGCGAAGCTAAATGCATCGGAACAACCCACCCCCGGAACTTTGAACCCCGCTCTCCCCTACCCTAAAGAATACAAAGATCCACCTATACCTTTCACGCTAACTCTCTCTTTATAGTAAGGAATGTGAAGACGATCTAAACATGCTAAGTTTATTCCCGATATAGACGCACCGGTGTCAATTAATAAGCTGTGCTTATTGTTATGAATAGTAAACGACACTTTGTTTAAGTTGTTACAAGATAGAATAATATTATCATTAGTGTCGAAAAAAATGCAGCGAATCATTGTTTGAAGCGCCTGTTGCCACCTGGCTACTCTCTGTTATGACATTGATACTCCTTTGTAACCCGACACCTCGGCCGCGGTTACTTCGCGCTGGCTTGTTCGCTCCGCGAAAACGATTAGGGTAATTATTAGTACGGTAATTATGATTATTATAGACACGTGGTACCTGTGACTGTTGACCCTGATACTGGCGTAGACTCTGTGCAGCGCCCCTTGCGCCAAATCTCCGTTGACCATGATAACGACCTCTATTGAAGCTACGAAACTGATGATTCGATTGTCTATATGTACCTATGATTTCTGACGAACTTCTAGGGCCGGAAGTATCCTCGTCTTGGGCTGCCTGGACTGCTTCTGTTAAGGAAGTAAAGTTACGCGCGGCAATTATGGTACTGAGACGACGGTCCCTCAAGCCACCTGCAAACCGCTTGATGCCTAACTTCTCATTTATGGGTTTCAATAAAGAATATTTTTCTAAATCATTGTCATCTTGAGATATCGTCAAGTTTACAAAGAGTTCTGATATCTCTTTACCATAATCTGTGATCGTGTTGTTATTTTGTTTACAGTACTGCAATTTTGTCTGAATAGCAATAAAACTTTTTGGTGGCAGTAATAATTTACGCATACTATTTGTAAGATGTTCGATAGTATCATATTTTGATGATAATAATTGTGGATAAAATGCTGGGATAATCTGCTTTTTAGCACAAATTAAATTAATTTAGTTTTACAAGTTGGTTTGTCCAGAACAGAGTTATAATATTCGATACCTTCTATCAACTGTTTTGTGTTGTCAATGCTATCATCCATAATGGGTAATAGTTGTAGCGCAATTTTTAGATCAAACGTATCCGGCGCCATGATTTCCAGTACAAGGTCGTCTTCTTTCACAACAGTACACAAAGAAATTATCTCTAGAAATAACCTATCGAATTCAACACAAATATTAGTGATTAAGGTGATTTCTGAGGTCGCATAGGTTTGTAACCTATCCTTATATATCTCTAAAAACTTATTGTACTTGCATAAAATAGTATCTGCCTCTTTTCTTTTTATATCTAAAATTTTACCTCGCCGACGGCTAGGACCAATTTTTATTAAATAATTTCGTATGGCTTTTAATTCGTGTAATATAAGACTTAACTCTTCAGCCATAGAGATAAATAAGCAATTAGTTGTTGTTTAAAATTACATATCGAAACTAACGGAAACTCAGAATGAATGCACATAATAATAGTTTGTATAATATAAATTCATAAGGTAAAAAAATATATATATATTGCTACTTTATACTTTATAATATAGTTATTGCTACTTTTTTTTAACTTATTAAACTAACCTTTAAAATAAAGCATTATTGTCTCTATTTACTTACACATGTCAATCGTGCTAATTACGATATAATTACTACACTTGGATTTGTTTCTCACTGACCCGACACTTTACTGATCACTACATTGAACATACGACCGTGATGATACCAGCTACCATCGCTGCACCTAGACGTCGACCACCTCGGCCTTTCCAACTCGTGGTAGAGCACCCGAATTTATCTGGTGTCTTCGCAAGATACTGGAATATCGCTGCAGCGTTATTTCATTAACGCAACGCTGTATCTTCTTCTTATGGCAATGGTTATACAGCTTATATGTCACCACTAGAAGTCCAATCATCAATACAGTGGCTATGGTAAACAGAATAGCATTATTGGTCTCCTGAAGTTGCTGCGTCCGAGCCGTATTGCTGCCAATTCCCGCTGTTTGGGCAATTACCACTTCTTCTTTGCTGCTAGAACCACCCATTTTCCATAAGAAGACAACGTGTAGTATACGTAGCTAAGGTGAGATGATGACTCGCCAGGCACTTGGATGTCATCTTAAAGTCCACTGTAACTTTCCATTGATTGTTTTGAATATTTAAGTCGTATATGGAGTGCACGCGCTCGGCTTCGTGCCGTCTTAAGTTGCAGGCAGGATCGCCATGTAAGGTCGGGTGTTTGAGAGAGTAATGAAACGCTCTAGGTTCGAGAATACACTGACTGTAATGGATAATAACACGAATAATATATAGCTTACAACTACTACATCACAGTAGCAACTAGCGCAATATATATTGGCATTCAATTGATTCAAGTAAACACCACGTGCAGGAGAAGGTGCGCTTGCAGGTGTTGTCTTATCAGCTTGTTTATCGGCTGCTACGGTTATGTAAGTTAAAGCGAGCATGCTTCGTGAGGCATTCCTTGTGAACGCCTTGCAGTGTTCGGACCGCTGTCTAGTACGGAGGTCGCCACTGGTAAAATAGGTCTCTCCCTGTCATAGGATGGCAAAAAGATAATTCAAGATCGTAATTGTTAATTCAATTCCATTCTAGGGCCCGGGTTGTGGGTCGTTCGGGGGGTGCATTATTTGGTTGGCACTCACGCGGGAAGGGCGGGGTGGAGCTCTCCTTTTCCCTTCGGGGGTTTACTTTTGTTGTCATAGGAATGCTTATTTCTATGTTCACAATGGTTTGTTTGGCAACGGATAGGCATACGCTACAGTTGTTTGTGCGACAGTACTGACTTAATAACGGAGGCTGTTCCTGCTACGGAGGAACAGCCAACGCCCACAAGTTATACGCTCTCGGGCTACCAGCCCGGCGGCTCATGTATCGGCCAGTAGATAGGATGTGTGTTTCGCTCCGACATATTAATTTATTATAGTAGGACGTTATACAAATGTGTGTGTGTGCCCATGTGTGGTGTGTGTGCAGTTGAAGCACTTCGAGTTCGCGGGCAAGTTGGTGGGCAAGTGCCTATACGAGTCTGCACTGGGCGGCGGGTACCGGCAACTGGTGCGGGCCCGCCTCGCGCGCTCCTTCCTCGCGCAGATCATCGGCCTGCGCGTGCACTACCGGGTTCGTAATACGTAACATACCATACTTTTTAACCGACTATTTAAAATAGAGGTTCGACTCTTGTATATTTTGTATATGTTTTCTGCCATTTCTGAAACGATTTTAAGTTTTTGTTCATTTGACAAAGCGTACTTCCGAGATGGTCTCATTACCACGAACCTTTTGGTGTACCTAGATAACGTAACTATAAAAAACGAAGTCGATCTTTTGCAGTTTTAAATAAGTAAGTAAAAGTTAGTTTTACTGAGCTTAAATTATTAATTTGTAGGTATGTGATGGTCCCATCATCTTTTGAAATCTACCCCTATGAGCGCCTCGTTGGTCGAGGAGCTAGGCTCAACCGCAAGACTCGGGTTCGATTCCCGACGGAGACAGGCATTTGGGTTGATGAACGTTTAAATGACTGCATTTCCGGCTCTGGGTGCTCATTAAATTTATGCTAGTATTTCTATTATAAATTTAAGTATTTCAATGTATTATAAACGTTGACTGACACCCTTAAACACAAGTATATAATATTTTGCATAATATGGAATTAGATTCAATTTGTGTAACTTGTCCGTGGATGTTAAATATGTATATTATTATCTACTACTTGATATTGCTGGATTATTAGGTATACTAGTGCATTGTTACCCATATCCTCCAATGCCCTTTCTACCCTTCGGTTTACAAAGCGAAACCTTGGGACAATATTGGCTCCTAATAGTATATTAGTGCAGATAGTCAGACTAAGGTAGTACCCATTCGAGCTACCATAACGACAGTGCTCGCCATTGTTGTATCGTGGGATAGTTTTCAATACAGTAGTCAGCCTCTTAAATGCTACCAAACAAACAAATCTTCCCTCTTTAATATTTACAACATTACTATAGTTATTAAATTTTGTTTTTTATACACAGTCATATAGTTATTTTCATTTTAGAACTTGCCCCGTGCGTGCGTTAAATCTCTATAAATTTTAAAGAAAGAAATAATTTCGCCCCGGTCAGGATTTGAACCTGTAACCTTTCGTCTCAAGCCGACGAATGCTCTAATTTGAGCTACTGAGGATTCAAGTCCCGTGGGTAGTTTAAGTCCATAAATACACAGTTCTGAGTACCTACTAAATGAGTTCATCGTTACAAATGAAATTCACATTTCTTATGGCCATAACTTAGAACATAGAGAAACGACTCTCGAGTTTTTTTAGCGTTTAACTACTCGCGTTAAAAAGAAAGGAATGAATAATTGCGCGTCGGGACTTTAATCCTCACTAGCTCAAATTAGGGCATTCGTCTCGGTCTAGGGCATTTCGGTTTGAGATGAAAGGTTACAGGTTCGAATCCGGTCCGGGGCGAAATTTTTTCTTTCTTTAAAATTAATAGTCATATGGTTATCGGGGTCTCTATAGACATCATTTTGAGACACAACTTATTAACCCTTCACAGACACCTAAACGTTTCAGTATTTCGAGCAAGATGACCCAGAACTGTATCTGTCGAAGATAAAGTATATACTAGAGACGGATCTGGACTCGGCCGACGTGCCTGAGATTTACTTTGCTGACGACGTGTACGATACGTCCGGTCGGCTAGTCGAGACCCATGATCTCATACCTAATGGAGCTGCCATTCGTGTAAGTTAAAATACATACATTACATATTGTGTGATATTGTACTAACTCACTCCTTCGTTTCCCACTCCACTCTTACTCTATTGAGCTCGAAACGCAGCACGGTGAACAGCTGCTCCGTTATTGTAATTAATGTAATAAATATTAAATACAGTTATACAGTATTTCAAGTCAGGCAAAGAATATTTAGTGTTAAGTGTCACGATTCCTGCAGAGCAACCTAGCTTTCTCCACGTGCATTTCTCTTTTCGAAAAGAAAACACATAGACATATACATTGTTGGATGGTAACTTCATCAGTGTAAAAGTCATAATTGGACCATCTTTCGCGATAGTGATCCAGTAAAATTTCTACGAGAAAGTGAAATTTTAATCATGTAAAAAACACTGTTAATAAAAATAATTAAAATTATAATATTATGTGTTATGGGATCAAGTGACATTTTTTTCACTATTATAGATCATTTCAATATTATTACCCAAGGAATATTTAATTTTGATTCTTATTGCATTCCACGTTACTATTGTACTTAGAGTTGTAACACCAATGAAGATCGTTTTTGTATCTTCCTTGATTGATGATTTTAAACTTATCGATGCATATTACTAATATTTTACATATTTATATCCCCTACAAAAATAAATATAAACTATAGTATATATAATTTTAGTTTGTATCCCAAAGGTAAAACCACGAGTATCTTGTGTAAATATTCAAAATGTTATTTTTACATTATTAAGCTATTGTATAGTTTCTATCGCGGGCCTTGAGCGTGAAGACCGAATCCAAAAAATTCCGTAACGAACATAACCTAACACCCCCTACACCGACCTGCACAGCAGTGATACTTTTTAGTTTTGCCATCTATCGATGAATAGCAGAACTTTTAATTACTTTTTGATCACGCTTGACTCTTTAGTTCAGGTACTCGCCTCTAGGTGGCATTGGTTTTATCAGCGATACTGCGCATGCGTGCCTTCTTAGCCTTCTTAGCCCCGCAATCTGGTGATTCATGCTTGCAATAACTTTACCGCGGCATTCTCCAAGTGCCACACGTCTTTTTTTAGATTATATTTAATAACAATACCTCATGTTGCAGGTGACGAATAGTACCAAAATGCAATATTTGGATGCGCTGGCACAATGGAGGCTGGCAGCCCGGTGGCGCACAGAGACGGATGCATTTTTACGTGGTCTATCGCTACTGGTCCCGGACCATTTGTTGGCTATTTTCGATGAAAATGAACTTGAGGTTGGTGTACACTGATGAATGTTCAGTTTTAATGAGTCTGCAGCGTCTTTTACAGTTGCGTATAATAATTTTAAAAAGGATCCTCTTTTATGTTCTATCTATGCTTTTAGAAACAAAATTAAAGTTGCAAATACTTATTTTAGATTTGGATGGTTACTAGATGATTGGAGGCGATTTACTGCATTTAATGATTAATGCCCGGTTCCTATAATCAAGAAACTAGTCGTTTTTGCTTACGAACGGTAGTTTTTTGTACAAATAGTAAAAATCTAACTACGGTCGTTCGATGTCTATTGATAACTTTAAGTACCTATTTAGTGTAACTATGTGCAACGCTTCGTTACTTTTAGATAAACAATATCTTTACTAACGGATTACAGTTCGTCGGATTACAGATTTAGTCGCCTCTGTGGTCTAGTGGTTCAGTTGTTGGACTTGACTGCCTGAGGTCCCGGGTCGGGCAACAAAAAGAAAATTGGATTTCTCCAATTTTCTAATAAAAAAACGTTGCTCAGGACTGGATATGTGTGTTCAGGCTTGCCACCTATCACATTGTGGGACTTAGTGTCTTCGGCTAGTCGTGAGTGCCTGGTTGTGCCTCTGCCTACCTCTTCGGGGATATGGGCGTGAAGACACACACACACACACTTACAGTTCGTCGTTTATAGAAACCGGGTTGAACTGGTTCTGTGAATGTGTGTGTGTGTGTGTGTGTGTCAGCTGCTGGCGTGCGGGTCGGGCGAGGTGTGCGTGTCGGACTGGCGGGCGCACGCGCTGGTGTCGGGCGCGGGCCGCGAGTGGCGCCGGCGCGTCGACTGGCTGTGGGCCGCGCTAGCCGCCTTCTCCGCCGACGAGCGCGCGCGACTGCTGCAGTTCACCACAGGCTGCAGCCAGCTGCCGCCGGGGGGGTTCAAGGTACACACACACGCACACACTAACCTAGTTATCTTTTTAGCAAATTTGTGTGTTGTTATGAGGGCTTAACTGGTTTTAGATGATAAGCGTTGTCTGCGAGATTTTATTAGGCGTATTAATAAGTAGTTGAATTTGGAGTTAAAAAAATAGCAAACAGACACGTAACAAATGTATAAACGTCGACATGTAAAACATATGATTAAGTAATGAAAACAACAGCACTCACTGAATAAGGTCCAGATAAATGCAAATTTTTTGTCTTAATCATGATCTGCTATTATCTCGCACATGCCAGTAGTTGTTGTGAAAATCCGCGATTTTTTTAATTTTACGAGTTATCTAATTATATCAAGTATATTTTGGAACAAACAAAAGGTTTTTGCTCAATTACTGGAATCAAACTAAATATTTATATGAACATATAAAAAACCTACGCGACCAAAGCAAAAGCGAAGGGGGGTGGGCTTCTGCGCTCTTGTGTTTTGCGGAGAATAAAAATTAAAAATTATTATTTTTAAGTTATTGCATAGCTTCTATTGAGGCACGGGCCTTGTGCGTGAAGACCGAATCCAGAAATTTCGTAACAAAAATAATCTTACACCTCATCACACCGCCATCTATCGATAAATAGCAGAACTGTTAATGACTTTTTGATCACGCTTGTCTCTTTAGTTCAGCTACTCGCCTCTAGTTGGCATTGGTTGTATCGGCGTTACTGTGCATGCGTAATCCCCCTCTTCGCCCCGCAATCTGGTGACTCATGCCTGCTTATGCAATAGGAAGCTTTACCGCGGCAGTCTCCGAGTGCCACACGTTTTTTTTATTGAATTAAAAATTTAAAAGTACCTATTACTATTGATGAAGGTTTACCCTTGCTATTAGCATATAGTATAAATAACTTTGTTGTAAGATTAGTTTGTGTAATTTATTCAGAAACTTTTTTTTATTTTATTACTAGCTTCCGCCCGCGACTCCTTTCGCGCGGATGTCAGTCTTCGCGTAATAAAACTGAAAAATTAAGATCTATTTTTATTCTACGTATTTTTACAGGATAAAAAGTATCCCATTTTATGCCCAGGATAATAAGGTATAATTATACCAAGTTTCATCGAAATCGAACCGTTAGTTTTCACGTGATGCCTGAACATACAGACGGACAAACATTTTTGAAGCGAAAACTTCTTTAGGCGCGTTGAGCGTTTTGGTAGAAGGTAAAATCCTCGGTTCGCGTCACCGACATTCTAATGATAATAGTATATCTATAGCTATGGAGAGCCAGACTAGTGCACGCGCAGTAGCCTGTGTACACGTATACACTAATACATCGACTATTTCTGACTGACAAGATAATTGTATATTAATTATTTTTTCAACCACTTTGTATTTATATTTTGTTCATGATTTGTTTAACCCATCATATGTAACTAATAAATAAAACATAAAAAATTTCATATAATTTTTGAATATAGTTTTAATTACTCTCAACTTAATAGTTCCGTTTTCACTTCTATCGGCAGTTCCACGACTGCTACTGTTTTTTTTAAATCACATATTTGGGTTTGGTATCAATTCAGTAACACCCCCTGCTATTTATTTTTCAATATTTTCAATGTACAGAATTGACCCTTCCATAGACTTATTAAATGTATAGATTAAATATGTTCGAGATGTGCGACTTCATTGTGAATTATTTAAAAATGAGGCTCGTGTGTCGACCCGTAATCGTTTAGGTGTGCACGCTAGTTTCGCGTTGTAGTCGCTCCCGCTTCGCGTCCTGCGTTCTGACCGGTTGGCACTAAGATTTGATTGAAACTTGATCTGAATATAAGTCGAAAGCCTAACATGATATTATTAAAAAAAAACTTCACTGGCCGACTTCAAGGCTCGAGTTCGACTCTCGACGGGAGCTGGCATTTGTGTGATGCACATTTAGATGTCCAAGTTTCCGGATCTGGGTTATTATTAAATTTGTTCTGGTATCTAATTATGTATTAAAGTCGTTGACCCATGATAAGCTTATTATATTTTTGTTTATGATATTGGAAGGCAAACAAGCGGACGGAT
Organism: Calephelis nemesis; assembly: GCA_002245505.1. Classification (NCBI taxonomy): domain Eukaryota; kingdom Metazoa; phylum Arthropoda; class Insecta; order Lepidoptera; family Riodinidae; genus Calephelis; species Calephelis nemesis. The sequence continues at coordinate 24,012 of NJDD01003726.1, read as the reverse complement.
TTCCTGATGAAAAGAAATTTACGCCGCTTAGATACACCAAAGGTGGTAATAATGCGTTGCCAACCTGAGGCCGGGATGTTAAGCCTCGAGCAAAAGTAAGTTTACTGGCTACCATACCCTCCAAAACGGAACACGTCATGACGTTATGGCGGCAGGAATAGGTAATTGCTTCATTCGGGGTTAGATTCAATTTGTGTAACTTGTACATGGATATTTATTTATTTGTTTACACAAATAGTGAGGATACGTGTTAATGACAACAATGTATGTGCGGGCAGGATTTGAACCCGCGTTTCCAGATAACGGCGGCGCCGACGTTCGGCGCGCTGCCGACGGCACACACCTGCTTCAACCAGCTGTGTCTGCCCGACTACGACTCCTACGAGCAGATGGTGCACGCGCTGCTGTGGGCCATCAACGAGGGCGGAGAGGGATTTGGTATGATCTAAATAGCCTTACCTTCGTGGGACCTTTTCAACTCTACTACAAAGAAAAAAACAGATAGGCATCCAAAGTATGCGTCTTCGTCCTGTTATTCACTTTCTAAAAGGAATTTTTGTATAATAATAAAAATACGTACAAAATTAAGAATAGCGATGTACGGATCATGTGTGGTATTTATATATGGTTGTCTTTTATCATCAGTAAAGCTTTAGTCGCTATCTCTACACATAAATAAACAAATTTGCACAACTATTTTATTGGGTACTCCGTCGCGATTTAATTATTATTTTGGAAGATAATGAATGATTCAGTAATTGGTCCTACATACATTTTATCAACACCCCACTAGTAGTTATAGGGTTATATTTAACCACGTAGAAACGTTTGATTATGTCATACTACAACAATGGTTACATTGTGATCATAAAGAAAAATGTATACTTACAATATTAAGTGTAACTCAAAAACTACTATTCGGATTTTGATAAAAAAAGAATCATCAACATCGGTTCGTAAGTGGACTAGTAATCGCGAACACACAAAAAGAAAGAATATACAAAAAAACAAATTGAATTTGAATTGAGAACCTCCTTTTTAGGAATTGGTTAAAAATTATTGGACCGATTTCTGAGATTGTAGTGATAAAGCTCCACCTTATAATAGATATAATAATTATTAAAACGTTTAAAAATATTAGTTAAAACTATTCTATAAAATAATGATTCGCTACGAGTCGAGAGGTTAGAAATCCAGTGAAATGTTTTCTAGTCATCAATTGTGTTTTTAAGACATAAATATATTATATGTATAATTATGTATATTATATGTAACGAGATCAGAGATATTTGTGGGTTGTGTATGAAAGATCTTTTAGAAACGTGACAATTTAAAAGCTCAAAGCCATTTCAACTGAATCGATACATGCGTTTAATACAATTTTATGTGTTTACATGTATGTTCATTTACACAAGTTTTAAAAACACTTGTACTTTTCCATAATATTTTTTCTTTATATAACACTTAAACTATTATATTAGTTTGATTTTTTACACAATTGCAAAGCCCTGATGATGCTGTACAAAGTTAAAAGTGTATTGTACATTATATTGTTAAAAAGTACAAGTGTTGCTTAAAGTGTAAATATAATGGCAGTCCACCAAGTGCCGGTTATGAATATTATAATTGGTTGTTTATTTCCTTTGCTTATTTTGGCGTATCTTACAATAATGAACTATGATAATTGTGGATCAATAACTTAGTATGAACGAAATGAATGTATGTATTTGAATTGTTCGCGAATGTTTCGACGGGAAAAACTAGTTTTCATAGTTTTGTTGTTAGTTCTAAGGCATTCGTGATGGTAATAACTTACCACTCATATATATACGGTCAAACTTTTCTGTTTGACGTTTACAAATTATGGAGATCGCTTGGACATTGTTAAATAATTTATTTATATGTACTTGTACAAAAATGTACATAAGACTACCTTCTCTTTAGTCAACTAAAGTTAAAGAAAACTGATTGGTATAAAAACGACATAATTTCAATATTGGACACTGTAAATTTCTTATTAATAAGCATAGACTAAAGTAAAAGTAAAACTAAGGCGATATTACAGTCTCTATCACAGTGTGACTAAGACCAATACCAGTTTGAACCTTTAAGTTCTTTATGTTTATTAATACGACAGCAAAAGATCACTTTTGAGTAGTTGTGCCAGTATAGGCTTGCCATTTGAAAGTGGTTAAGTTAGACTAAGTTATTTAAGAAACTCGTTCTGTAGAGTAGTATTCAATCCTGCCAAGAAACGGTCCAGTGGCGAAGGAATTGAAATTTAAGACAATAACATTAGTCCATCGTATACGCATACTATCTCACTTCTTCAGTGATAACCATTACGGTTGTCCATAGTTATATATGTATAGTTAATAGAAAACTTCTAGTTTAATATCACTTGTTCAGATGGATGCCAGAAAAAAATTAAATCTCCAAAATATACATTCCTTTTAAAATTACGAAACTTTAACCCGCTGAAAAATACATTCCTTTTAAAATTACAAATCATCTGTAATATACTTTTCTTTTTAAATTACGCGCTGTAAGTGTTTGTGACATTTCAAATATTTTACGTGTTCTCATCTCTCTAAATATGTCGTAATAAAATTTTAACTACGCACACCGTATCAACTTAATAGTTGCAACGTAAGAGTTTTGTGTTTTTAAAACGCGTAGCATAATTGCGTATCAGATAATTGATTATCGCGTAGCTGACGTACACGTAGCTCTTGATATGAAACCTCATGCTCCACGATTAGAAAATGCGTAGTCGACATCTCGTTAACGCGTAGCAGACAATCAAACTTGAAAACGCATGATGATTTGATAACTCGTAACCGATGGTTTGACAACGCGTAGCGCACGATATAATAATAATTCGTAGTTGATAATAGGTACGCGTATTTAACAATTTGAAAACGCATTATACCTAGTCTTGCCATAAATATTGTAATAAAGAAAAAAAATATTTTTTTAACTGCAAATAACATATATTACTTTTACAGTGTGTTAGTTTAATACAT
>NJDD01003726.1:5699-17614 GCA_002245505.1 Calephelis nemesis | reverse complement strand
TGGACCACGGAAATATTTTTTAGGATAAAAACTATCATATTCCATTCACTCATTTCATTTAATTCCATTAATCCAAGTTACCCTCTATGTGTGTGCCGAATTTCATGAAAATCGGCTAACAGTTTTTGCGTGAAGGAGTAACAAACAGACAAACATTTTTCTATTTGCCGCCTAAAACTTTTGCATTTATAATACTAGTATAATCTAGCACTTAGATTAAGAAATAAAGGACTTGGTTGTTAGGGATTGGGGTTTAATGATAAATCACGCTTGCTATTTTTTATAATTTTACATTATTTATTAGTAAAAAGTATAACATAAGTAACTAAAAATAAAATACAAGTTGATTACTAAAAGAAGCCCATTGCATCATAGGCATAAAAAAATTAAAACTAAAGTAAGTAACAACAATTTATACCTAAAACAAATAATTTCATTACAAAATATGTTATTCAGTTAAGTAGGTATTTAGCTTAACAGGTTTTAGGTGCTAAGTAAATGAAACGGTTTTCTTAATGAAAACACTTTTTAAAAAGTTTAAAGATTTAGGTATATAGGTAGTCTACTTAACATCACATAGTGATTTTTATATTTTATCACAGATAAATAACAGGTAAATACAAGCAAAAGAAACAAGAGCGCTACATTTTCGACTTGTTTACGTCTTCGGTTACTTTTCGGTTACTTTTAACAATGACAACTAAAATACAAATTGACAAAGCGTGAGAAAAATTGGATGTTTGTAATTATAACAAAAACGGCACCATCTGTTGATTTCTAAACCATCACCTGCGAACAAAGAACACTAAATGATTTAAACTAATACAAAATTATCTACTTTTTAAATGTATAAGTATGTTTTTCTATAAACCGACATCACATTTTAATTTTTATTTATGAATAATAGGTATAAACAAAAGAAAGAAGAGCGCTACATTTTACGACTTGTTGACGTCTTCGGTTACTTTTCACAAAGACAACTAAAATACAAATTGCCAAAGCGTGAGAAAACAATAAGGTGCTTTTAAATAAATAACAAAAGCGGCACCATCAGGTGATTTCAAAACAAACACCTGAGAACAAAGAACACCAAATGATTTAAACTAATACAAAGTTATCTCTTTTTTAAAATGTATACGTTTTTCTATAAACTAATAACACAAAATATTTTTTATTTATCACATGAATAAAATATAAGGGCAAAAGTCAAGTCAAAAGAGAGTCAAAATCCCGAAATTCGCGAGCATAACGCACTCGAATTTGTTTTTGCTGCTCATTTAAAATTAATTTTTTGGCGGGTGTTCTGTGATGCACGCCTCGCCTTATTGTTTGCATGCTGCAATCATGCTGATTCGCGAACGTTGACGTTTTTGTGAACGGGCTTTATGCAAAAACATTAACCATTGTCGTCACATCCTCTTCGGTGAGGCCTCGGACGAGTGCGAGGTCGGTCTGCAATTGATCCCTCGGCGGCATCTCGTTAAATCCAACGACGAACAGTCACCCGCTAAAAAAAACAGATTAAGGCTCGTAATTATATACAAAAAATATTGACTTACTATTACTAAGTAGGTAGGTAGGGAGCATAATGTTTTATTATACCTAATTCACTACCCTCTGAATGTCGGTTTCAGTGGGTGTAGAATGACTTTTACGACAATAGCAACGAAAATTAATATGATATTGGAAGGCAAACGAGCAGACGGATTTCCTGAAGGTAAGAAATTTACGCCGCCTAGAGACACCAATGGTGGAAATGGTGCGTTGCCAACCTTAGCCCGGGATGTTAGGCCTCGAGCAAAAGTAAGTTTACCGGATACCTTATCCTCCGAACCGGAACACGTCAACGGTAAGCGCTGACATTATGGCGGCAGGAGTAGGTAAGACGGTGGTACCAATTCGGGTAAGTCGCTGCGAGACTCTAACACCTAGTCAAATGTCACGGTGTTAGTGACGCTAAGCATAGGCTCGCCTTTTACGAGCTGCCTGGCACAGAAAAGGCAGATGGCCTATTCTGCAAATTAGCCCAGACCGAAGGAGGTTGGCAGAGGCACAACCAGGGCAAGACTAGCCAAAGACTCTAAGTCCTACAATGTGATAGGTGGCAAGCCTATCCTCAACCGGGCACATATCAAATCTTGGACAACATTATTTTTAGTAGAAAAATACACATTTTCTGATTTTTTCGAACCCGGGACCTAAAGAAGTCAAGTCAAACGCTGGATCGCTAGACCACAGAGGCGATAAAAGCTTAAGAAAAGAAATTAAACAGTGATTTCGCAAGCGTGTGTAACGTTATCTACCTAATTGATTCTGGTATGTAGCCATCGTCAAACATGACATAACCTTTTCACTCGTCGTTATTCAACATAATATACCTAATTGCCTGTATTACTGTTAATTACCAGATCTGAGACAATAAAATATATTTTGTTTGTTTGTCTGTTTACCTATTAACGTCTTACTTAACTAGCTAGGTAAAAAGGGATGTTAATTTTAGCAGAGATTAGTAATTAGGTACTCTAGTAACAATAAATGCTGCATACCTATCTACTAGTCTGATATGATAAAATATTACTGACCGAATGTAGTATGTTTATAATTTTATCCACATTAAATGTAATCGTAGACACTTAGTTTCAAAACAAAAGTAAGTAAGTAGATATCTTTCCTTAGATTTGAATGGAATCGGCGAGCACTGACATGATGACAAGATTCAAGCGTCATCGCGAAACCTTACTACATTCCTACCTACCAGATAGGTAGGTAGATACCTAGCCAAAGAATAAGTTACAGTACTAATGTAAGTTAATTCGTTGAATAGGGAAAAAGAAAGGCCAAACGCATCACAATAAAAAGTAACAAGAAGTTTAGTGTGGAGCTTGTGGTTAGATTAATTAAAATTAATAAAAATAATTTTAAGAAAGTTCTACTTACCGAAACATTTAACTCTTGCGATATCTGTAAAATGTTCCGTCCTTCATAATAGAGAGCCAGTATTTGGTTCCGCTCGTCCCTCGTCAGATTTCGGTGCATGATGTAAACAATACCTAGATAGGTAACGCAGAAAACATAGTACCAAAACGTAAGGCACTCAAGAGTCCGGAAAACTTGATAAGGGTCAACGTTGAAGCAAGATGAATCAGACTCCGTGACGCGAAAAAAATGTCGTACCTATGTAAGAAAGCACAAATAACTGAGAAGCGTTAACAATGGATGAGACACAGATTGCAACTAAAAAATCAATTGCAATTTCTTGTATTGTCTCCTGTTAAACAAATGTCTCTAATTGGCTTACCGGTATTGAGGGCGGGGTTACAATTTTTAAGTTTGATAAACGATTTTGTTTGAAAAGTGTATCAGCGCGAACTTTGCCGATAGTACGTATGTGTGTGTATGTAAGCTATAATTTAGGATGTAACAATATACTTCAAAGTGAATCAAAGTGACGTCATATTTTTATTTTTTAAATTGCTTGAATGAAAAAATGTTTTATAAGATATCATATAAAATGATGGCAATAATAATTGTAAATACAAGCAATATTTCGTTAGTAATATACCTAGAAATACGTAATACACTGGTATGTGAATAAGATTCAAAAATTATCTCTGTATAATGTTGTAATATAATACAATATTGTGAGCTAAAGCTATGTGTAAAAAATTGTCCACGCTTTTTAAATGACAATTGTACTTTTTAGAAGTATGCTTTATTTATCAGTTTACGTCACACAAAAGCAAATTACAACTGTTATTCAAAATTAGTGTAATATAATGGATTTTCTCCAAGTGCCGACGATCAAGTGTCAAAAGTTTCACTGACCTGTAGCTAGAACGGATTGCACACTAATGTTTAGTTTTGCTTGCAACTCTACCCTTACTGGAACACGATAGTGACCAACATGCATAAAGTATAGTGCAACAAGAATAGCATGCAAACCTATTTTTAAATATGTTACATTTCACCTGTTTTGTGATAATTCAATATAATAGGATCATAGAATAATCCATGCAAATTTAAGCAATTTTTGTTATGAAACACTCTCGTAAACACAACTTTTGACATAGCAATCGAACAAAATTCCTCTGTGACGCATGCAAAGTCCTCGAACGTGACGTCACAGCCGAGTACAATTTTAGAGTTGAGCGTTTTTGGGTAAGCAAGGTTTGTGAAAGTGCAATAATTTGAATAAAGTAAAAGTACCTCTTTGTGATATATACCTACCATATTGTGTCTAGGACAATTTTTAAGAATGACGCTCAAAATTAACGTGATGATATGTAGGAAGAAATAAAGTATTATAACCAGTGGATATGAATAAGCATGATTGTTTTTCGGAATTGACGCCGTCTTATTTCTATCATAAGACAGGGCCAATATTAGATGCGGAAATTGTACGAGTAATTAAATATTTTTAAAATATTTAATTTTATTTTATTTGAATAATTCTCGCTTCGTAAAAGTTTTTCTAGCTATAGTCAATTGATACTAGTGTTATTTGTGCCGCAAGAATAAAAATAGCGAAGCGACCATATGAATGGATGTTAATTTTAGTTAAGGCTACAGATAATATTGTTGTTTTTGGTTTTTTATTGCTATTTAATGGCAATCAACCAGAAAAATCTTGATAAGAAATACACAATAAATGCGTGCCGTGGTTAGGTTACCAGTCAAGAACCGCGCGGCTTATGGCAACCACTGCCATACTACTTACAAATTATCGTAAGTATTGCCGTCCAAATATACCTAAACTACTGAATGACGCTACCTTCATTTGCGATAGAAAATTAATCTCGAATTTTCAAAGAAGTCCCCAAAATAAACATAATATATTAGAAAACTGGGTTACTTTTTAAAAGATAAAAATAAAAGAACCGTTAATTTCATCTTCTTTTCGATATTGCGAAATTTTGTTATGGAGAAATCGTTAACAAGTCTTCTGAGTTTCGAACTGTCTCTTTAGTTCGGTAGTTGCCTTTTAAAAAGGTCATAAGCGAGATTTTACATATGCATAAGTTTAGAAAGTGAAAACACAGCGGATACTGCAATATTTCATATTTAAAACGATATTTGGTATTTTGTGGAATCGTAATAAATATAGATCAATAAATTGCCTATTTATTTACATACAAGTATTCTAATACGCGTACATAGTAACTGAATACACTAATATTACACAACGAAACATCTCGTCACCAAAGGTATGCCCTATGTGGCCTAAAATAAATTCTAAACATATTTGTTTTAATATTTATTAATGAAATTCTTCTAAACATTCTTGTTATCTAGTCAGATATTCTAAAGACTGCTCCTTAAGCATAAATACCATCTAATAAGTCTTAGATAAGTTATAAGGTTCTCTTGGGATTTATTTATGAATAAGGAGATTATGTATTTAATAAAAATATGCATGCACCTAAATTAGTTTAGTCGTATAGCAAGAGAGTCATTGCGATATATACACATCAAAATTGTTACAAAAAGTAGTTTTATCATGCTCTTTTGGTACCTTAATAATTCTGTGGTTTCCGGTTTAGACATGTTGATAGAACTACGTTTTTTTCGCTATCTCTGTGACTAAATAAACACAACCATTTCTTATAACCGTTATATTTCTTTTATTGTATTTTTTATAAATGAGAATATTTTTAATCGTTCTGTAATTCTTTTAAGTAAATTTGAATTAGTGTTGTTGCAATATAATGGAAATTATCATTTTATTAATATTAGAAGTGATTAAATGTTTGGCAATTATTTTTAGGATTTTGGAAAGATAAATAAATAGTAAAAAACAGTAGATTTGTGCAAGAGCTGATAATTTTAGGTTACATATTAGTGGAAAAAATTACATTAACAATTACTGTGTTACTGACTATATAGTGTAAGCAGTAGTGTACCTTGAACAGTCAATAGTTCTTTTTTCAATACGTGTAATGCAAACGCGTAGTGCACTTGTGAATTGTGTGGAATTGTTCGAAATTGTGAAATTGTTCAAAGTTGTGAAAATGTTCGAAGTTGTGAAAATGTTCGAAGTTGTGAAATCATTCGAAGTTTTGGATTTGTTATAATTTGAGAACCTGTTTGAGATTGTGATCTTTTGAGATTATAAAATACAATACAATGTCGGCTGTCTGTGATAAATCGCAATAGTTCTCTAGCTGTTGTCATTCCAACCATAGTTGTAATAAAATTCCAACTGTTGACATTTTGTAGCTGTTGATTAGCAATTTAAGACTGATGAATAAATTATAAATAAAATTCGTTGTTTTATTTATGCATTTTGGCAGATGCTGAACCCCACTATTTTAATCTAGAAAGGATATCGCGTTGCCATCAAAAGCTGCACAGCGTTTGGGAAAAGGCTTTGGTATTTTGTTTATTCGACCTTAGTTTGAATGTCGATCATGTTAACTCTCAAACAAAACATCCATATCTAAATCGGTCCAATCTTTTAGGAGTTTCGAAGCCAAAGACCATGCATACACACGCACGCATACACACGCACGCATACACACGCACGCATACACACGCACACACACATGTATGCATGGGCAAACGCATGCACACACATACATACGCGGTATACACAAGTTAACGTACCGTGTACGTAGAAAAGAGTACAAATATTTTTCTTGAAGTGAAAAACAAGTAATTTTCCATAAAAAACTTTATTAAACTAAATACAAGAGTTCTTAAAAAACTACCACTTTCCTAATATTTATAATAAACAAACAAATATAAAACAATTGTATACTTACCAAAAACCCTGTGCTTTGTATGTAAATAATTCGATTTTATTGTCAATATTGTGTAAGGACTGCTGGTAATCTTAGATACTTTCTAATTGGAAGTAAAACTTTTAGAGTGGAAGAAACTGATTTTGTTTGAGATTATAAATTCTTTTAAAAAAACATTTAAGGTCGTCCGGGATATACTGTCGCGGTGCTCGGTTATGCATGATGTTCCACAATTATTATCCATGATTATTCAAAAAGGTTTCTACAATAGTTCCAGCTCCAATTTGACATTTGATCAGCATCCATGCCGCGAGGGTATCAACGTCCACAGTACAGCATCAGAAAACGACAGCGGATGTTGCAGCCAAGATCTCGCAGCGCCTAACATCCTTGAACAATCATCATTCATGGAATTTTGGTCGCTTATGTTTAAATAATAATAATAAAGATCCCTGAACAAGTCACACAAATTGAATCTAACCCCAAAGTTAGCAAATTATATGCTTGTGTTATGGGTGTTAGTCAACGATACTACTACATATAAATACTTAAATAGATACCAGAATAAATTTAATACACACCCAGACCCGGAAATGTAGACATCTAAATGTTCATTACACAAATGCTTGCCCCCCTCGGGAATCAAACCCGAGCCTCGTGGTTGGTTAATTTAGTTATGCTTGTACGCTAGCTACTCGACCAACGAGGCGGTTTAAAGGAATTGAATTATTTACATACTATCCAACCTGGCGAACTTCGTTAACTTGGCTGTCAATACTCTCTGCCTATAGCGCAGAGGGACTTGGCGTGAAGGTACATATGCATATGTAAGACGACCTGTACACTTTATACTTTTAGCTATACTATTATCATACCCGGCATTTTACACTGAGTGATATTATGACTGTAATTCCTAAACTACAAAACTTTGCCTTGAAAAAAAATGCGGGACATTAAGTAATACACATACCACAAATACACCATAAATCGGACTACGCGTTAATGTATTCAAGACCCAATTTTCATAATGGGTTTTACCCCTCTCCCACGGAACCCGCCCGCTTTTAACCCGTTATGTTTCTTTCGCCGGTTCTTCTCAGTGTGTTGCCACGATTTCGATCCGCTACCATTTGTATGGTCAAAGTGAAAAAAGTTTCTGATTCTGATTCCCCTTTAGTGAACGACATAAAAAGTATCCCATAACTTTCTTCGGAACAAAGTATTTATCAGTCAAATTCGTTACGATCAGTTCAGTAGTATAGGCGTGAATTGCGGTTATGTTATAAATGATAGACAGACAAAACTTTAAAATTGTGTAATACGATTCTGCAAGACCTGCATTTTAGACGCATGTATTTATTTTTTTTAAATTTGATTTCAATGTTTAGAATTCTTTCCTCTACAGTTTTGTTTTATGTATATGTTACTTATCGTTGTTGACATAAAACTATTGCCGTTGTCAAATGTTACTTAAATTTTATATTGAATTTCTTCCTTTCAAAATAGTATGAACATGTTGGTATTACTAGAGATTAATAAAAATATTGTTTTTGATTTTGCATATAAAATAAAATCTTTTTATTGTGCAGTAATAGAACTCTTCTTGCCTATCCAATATTTAAAACTTAGAAAATTTTAAGGAAAAAATAAACAGGCACGTGAAACCTTGAATGACTAATAAAATGTATATATTTTTTCCTTGAAGATGCTAGCTTAGTACGTATGCTTCCATTTTTCATGCGAGGACTCAACATATTGTAAATGTGAAAGAAATAAAAATATTTGCGCAAAAACCACAATACATATTGGGTTAAGTTGATGGTCTTATACAGGGCTTCCCAAAGTATTGTTCCCGAAAATTATTTTTAAATATCCTAGTATACTTTTTCAAATAAGTGTTTTACCATTTTGGAATTGCAAGAATTATTTTATTTTTTATTATTAATATACTATTAATATACTATTAATATAATTAACCTATCTTTTTAAGTTACTCGCTGGAGTTGCATAGTACTTTTTTTTTCAGTAGGTACACTTGGAACAAGTGTAGTGAAATTGTAATTACAAAGTCCTTGACTGGACAAGAACTTAATTTTCTTTAAAATCATGGTTAGATATGTATTGTTATTTTAATTCAATTTGACAAAGGGTTATTGAGGATTACATTACATCTTTTTTTTATACAGCTATATAGGTAGGTACACTTAGCAAAATAGTCCCACAAGGTGTAAAATTTTTAGCTTTTGAAAAAATGTCATTTATTTGTTTTAAATACCCAGAGGGATTTTTTTTAATTTTTCTGGTGACCCCTATGACCACACCTATCACCCCCCTCTCCAGCTTCGTAACCTTTTGGGACGCCCTGTATACAAAAGCATTATTTTTCTATTCCTTACAATCATAAATCCAATGCTTGTTGTTTACACAGAGGCCGACATACTGTGCACTTGTGGTCGAAATGTATGTATTTAGACATACCTACGTCTACAACGCCATCCACATCGCCGAAGATAGCACAAAGTAGCGGAAGGTAGTCCAAGAGAAAAAGATTCAATGAAGTCACGACACTCAGCATTGAGGACAAACGACACTAGGAGGAGAAGGAAGAGTAGGTATGTCTAACCTGGTGAGTGACCTTGGCCAGAGATCGAGTTGTTCCTTGGTGGTGCGTAATTCGGCACGCAGGTCGGCGAGCTGGTGCCTGAGGTCGGCGAGCAGCTCGGCCAGTGCCACTCGCTCGCGGCCCGCCTCCGCTACGGCCGTCGCCAGCGACGCGCACTCGCGCTCGCACCGCGCACGCCCTCTGTGGACGTCGTAACTTTTAACATATCTAATAGTTTTTTACGATCGATCAGAGAACAAGGACACGGATTTTCTGATGATAAGAGACGACCATAGCCTATAGAATGCGTTGTCCTGTGACCAGGATATTAGGTCAATCGAGCAAGTCTACCTGTCAAACTACCGGAATATGACACTATCACAATGTCAGTAGGAATGAGTAACACGCTGGATCCCTACCCAGACAAATTACTACATAGCACTCGACCACCAGCGGTCTTGTTGGTAATGACCTAATTAAGCTATGTAAGCCTCTTACGAGCTGCCAGATAAGAAGGCATATGGTCTATTCTAATAAACGAACCCGACCCAACATGGATAAATACATATGTGCTATATGCAACATAGCTAACAACCATCTCGCTCATGTCAGTTTTCAATTAAAACATCCGCATCAAAATCGGTCCATCTATTTCAAAACTATGATGCCATAGACACGTCAAACTTACAAAACCCTCCTTCTGGCTGGTGTCTAAAATTAGTGAAACTAAGCTAGTACTTTCGGAGCGACTTATAACAAGTTAGCAAACAAAATGAAGGATTTGGGTTGAAGCTTTAAATGCAGTAGTGATTATAGTGATTGGGATAAAATCTTATCAAGAGTAAAAAAAATATCTGGCATCAGATCCGATGTTGAGGAAAATGCACATTCAACTACGAATCTCTGTGCTTTAGACTTTTTGACCCTCTACATAATGATATTTTATTCTAGAAATCCTCGCTCGCAACCTTCATCGTAAGCCAAATCTCCCGAACTAGACTTACTTAACGCTGAAATCAAAATGAAAAGAGGATAGAAGTAAGAAAAATGGCAAACTTCTTACAGTCTTTCTGCGGCGAGCTGTCCCGAGACGGTGGCGAGCTGTGCGCGATTCCCCTCCAGCTGAGTCCGGAGGGCCGCGACCTGCTCACCCAACTGCATGGACATTTCCTCTTGCTGTCTCACCTTCTCTTTCAGTAGGGACACCTGATAACACCACTATTTTTATTCCGATGTCTATTTCGTATGATCCAGTTACTTATTAAGTGACAAAGAGACGTGTGTTGAAAAATGAACGGGACACTATCTCAACGACCTTTGGTTAACTAAATATATCAGTTAACTGGACACCTGCTATCGATACTCTCTGCCTACCCTGTAAGGGACTTGGCGTGACAATATCTATGTATGTATGTGCTGGTTACCTGATGTCGAGCCCGGTCCCGCTGCGCACGCACATCTGCGGTAGCGGCGCGTTCATTCGACAGCGCTGTTTGAGCATTTTCTAGTTCATTACGGCAATTCCGCCAACCTAAGTATGCATATATTTATTAAAGCATTTTTTTATCTATTCGCCGAAATCTGTAGGGCTACTCTTGAAGGTCGATTCATGCAATATTGGAAATCGGCATCAAGTGTGTCATTTTATGTACTCTTGAACACAATACTGACGTATAAAGTTAATTGTAAACCATAAATTATTTTATCGGATTTGTTGAATTTATTTGTTACTAAATGTTAATAATCCGCTGGTACTGTGTTTAAAAGTACCTATTATGACATAAACGATTACAATTTCGAATTCGCATTATATCGAGATTCAAGAGTAACCCTACTGTTTTGAATTTTAATAGCATGTGGTTCGGTCATATGGAAAAAATGATAGATTACAGATTGAAAAAGCAGATAGACAATGCGAATGTTGATGGATGTAGGTACCCAGGGAGACCTAGGTTGACATGCCACGATCAAATCGCTAGAATATTATCCAAGGGTAGTGTCCAGAGTCTCCAAAACCGGAGCGTGTATATAAAATGGCAATGAATAAGGACGTTATCAGGCCAGACAGGACTGCCAGGACCTTGAGATTTAGCACTTAATACCTTCTGCATATCCCGTAATCCCTTAAATATCTATGTATATTTTAGAGAAATACTTTACAATCTCACCAATGCTCATCTCTGACGCGCGGTCCTGGGCTTCGCAAACGTCGCGTTCCAGTGCTTCTTTTTCCTACAAAACATTAATTACAAACATTAAGTACATTAATTGTTGCTACACCCACTGTTTCAGGTTTTATTCTCTTACAGATATTTCTGACCGACCTGAACTCAAAAATAAATATCTTCAGGCAAATTGAATCAAACCCCAAAGTAAGCAACTCATGTGCTTGTATGAGTGTTAGCCTACGACTAATACTTACATAGAAATGTTTAAATAAATACCAGAATAAATTTATTAAACACACATACAATACAATACAATAACTCTTTATTGTGCACCAAATACAGATAAATTACAAATACATCAAATAAAACTTAAATTATAAGATACACAAAGGCGGCCTTATCGCC